>MUZC01004645.1:371943-421029 GCA_002072015.1 Radix auricularia | reverse complement strand
ATTGATTCATTCAAAAGTAAAAAAATATTTAAAAATTAAAAACATCAATTTTTTTTTATTTTTATTTTCCAACCGGAAAAGTGTAAAATGCACAGTTTCAAAAATTCATATAAATTTATGCAACTGACATAAACATACCATACATCAAATTAAAGGTAATTTTAACAGGAACAATAAGAAATGTGAATCAATAGCATTTAAGTACATTTACATCCATTAAAATAAGTTCAAAGATACCCACCCCATTAAATTTTCAAAAAATTGAAGTTGTTAAAAAAAATTATAAAAAATCCTTGGCAAACCACAATTGAGCCGAAAGCATTTCAAAATGTTCTCTGATGAATCTAATTATAAAAAAATGAAATGAGAGAAATCTTATTAATACTTAACCCCATAAAAATAGCTTTTAAAAGTGGCATGAAATGATACATTAATGTAAAAATAAAAATATGTCACCTCATCACAAAAATCAATATTTCCAACATCTAACATCAAATTTAGGTATTTTTATTAAGCCTTACAATTTATGTGAATGAATTTCAAGATAGAAACAGTTTAATCACTTTAATTTACAAAATCCTTAAAACTAATACCCTCATAAGTACTAACACGTGATAATTAAAAATGCTAAAATTTTTTAATTCATAAAAAATTATGCAATTGACATAACTAACATTCTATACATCAAACTAAAGATAGAGTTGATCAGCATTGTAAGCAATATGAATCGATAGCATTCAAGTATATTTACGTGAATTAAATTAATTTCAAATATACCGGCCCCAGCTTATCTTTAAATAATGAAGTTTTTTTAAAAATTATTAAAAATGCTTTGCATATTACAATAGGATCAAAAGCATTTTAAAGTGTTCTGAGAGTTATCTACTTATGAAATGTCAGAAATTTCAATGCTCAACACCATTAAAAAAATATTTTACAGCGGCATTAAATGATACAAAAATGTAACAATAAATGTCTGCTTGTCTTAAAAATCTACATATCAAACATCATGGTTTAAAGGCAATTTTATAAACACAACAACTTCTGTGACTGAATTGCAAAAAGAAACAGTTTAGCCACTTAAATTCATAAAATTCTTTTAACTAGTACAAGAACAGAACTTATAAATTATTGTTTAAAAAAACTGATTAAAGTTTCATTTTATTTTTCTTTTTATTGATTTATTAATATAGTTGCACTATACTTAAACTAAGACTGTTCAAGAATATAATTGGCCAACTATCTACTAAATACAAATAGTATATTTTTAATCAGAATGAGAGAATTTAACTTTGAACATTAGCCCAGATTCAGATTAGTTTTATTGATATTCATTGATAAATATCATACTAATAAATGACTTGGGCGAGTCTATGTTATCCTACTTATTTGGTATGCACAAGATTCACAGTGCAGAGCAAAGATATCTAAATATTATCAAGTATAATAATATTAATAAATATTTATACTAAGTAAATAATATGAATGAAAAAATTCATAATAGTTCCTAGAACTTTGAACTAAATATTTGTTTCTAAAAAAAATTTCATTGATATTCAATCCTAATACTATGACGCAGTGGTCTAAACCACTTGAAGGGGAGAATTTGTTCCTGAGGCCTGAGGAGTCCCCGAGTCACCCATCTCCGAATAGGTACCTAACTAGACGATAGTTAGGCGGCTGAGGTAATGCGTGGAACCCCTATAGCCGTGGCCTGTGACCGCTGCATCACTTGCAAACAGATCATCTCTCATGGTCTGTGGACGCAATTATCTTCTGCATAGGAGTGTCTGTATATCTAAGATAAGATAACACCCCCTAAAAAAATGCCAGTTCCAACGTACTCCGTTGCCACAGGCTATCGGGAATCCATCTTGTAATCGATTCACAATTTATGCAGAAACCTGTATTGTATATAATTATTACAGCCGTATTTTGTAAAAATTATTAAATGTAACATCTTTTGATTATGTATTATGCAGTCATTTCTGAGATTATCCATGTTTTTTTATCGATAGACTGTCAAACTAAATTAAATTCATCCAACTCTAATCGTACCCAATGTGCTAGACTCGTCCAATGTTACTGCGATGAGACCAGCAGTGTTGCTTAAAATAATCATCATCTTTTTCTAACTTAATCAACGAAACTAGAACAGGTGTAAATCTTTTGTTTAAATGTAAATAAAACTTTAAATATATTACTTACGTATTGATTGATGTCTCAAACACGAGTTATTCCTATTAACAAAACCACTAGACCGTGGTCAAAGAACTTAGCAGTGACTCGCAGCGCTTTCCCCGTGAAATACGAAAAATGGAAGATGGTTATATTTTTCTAAACACGATCGCTTCGCACCAATAGTTACCACTCATTTGATTTAACAACAGTAATTTGAATATTATAATGATCTTTCTATTGGTGTGCAAAAAGTGTTACAGCTTAGTTATTTTCATTGTTTTTTCTTCAAAATGAAATGATAAAGTTAGATATACTTTCTATACATCAAACGAAAGGGTAGGGTCTGACCTTTGATTTGATGGTAGCACGACGTCGCGAAGGGATCAGTTTTTCAAACACCTAATGGTAAAAATTCACGTGAAAAAAAAACTTTGTAAAATTTGTCAAAACTAATACTTTTTAAACATATTAAAAACACATATAGACACAAGTTACAGATACAAAAAAATATATATTTCTGTAGATAAAGATTTGAAGTTTATTCATATTTCAATTTTATTTGTGTAAGTCTCCTATGAGTATTTTTATTTATTTTTTGAAAACTATGAAAAATGCCCCAAAAACATGTTTTTTTGCCAGTCAGTCAGTTGGGGGATTAAGAAAAACCTTTAAAAAATAATTTTTAAATGAATTTTTTCATAAACAAAGAAGTTAACAGTAATGATTTATTGTCAATGTGTTTTGTATGCATTAAAATAAAATATAATCTAAGGATGTTAACATATTTCGCTTTTTGAAGGCAGGTTAATAGGTTTAAAAACAAACAGGTTTAATAGGATACCTAAATATTAAAGTTACAAAAGTTCATGTTAACATTACTGTTAACTCCAAAGTAGCGGATTCTAGCTATTTTCTATGCCCACAATGATTCAGCATTACCCCCAAGAGCTCCCTTTTTACCCCAAATGAGGAAAGTTATCGCTGTTTACTGACCACTTGGTTAAAACGACCGGTAGCCATGTATTTTTCATTAGTTTATAAATTCCACAAGAGAATGCAACAATTTAAACACGCCTCGTCCATAGGTGACATTATATTTACAACTGTTGTGTGACGTACGTAAAATCATGAAGAACAAAGGAATTGGGAGAAAAAAAACAACAAAACTTGTGAACTCCGGAGAGAAAAGTTATAATATTGGATATTTAAATAGTGTCATAGTATTTTTTTAGTCCTCAACTTCTTGCAGGAATTACTTTATTTTGCGACACACAAGATGACACTCTACTTTCCTGCACAAATGTGGAATATGTACAGTATTGGCTATTTTCCTCTTCCAGCTCATACCTAATATTTTTTTAGAAAAAATAAGATGTGATACCAATGTGATCTTTAGATCAAATGCCTTTGATGTGCATATACTTAGCAGGAAAACTGTCATTAGAAGATCAAAATTAATTTGAGGAATGGTCTTGTATCTATATATTCTAGGTCTATAAACAATGCAATGATTCTTGTAATATCAATAGTCACATTCGTGAGCTTAATCGCGAAGGTTAATCACATCAATGGTTTTTGACATTACTGCTGCATTGTTCGTTAGCTGTCTTGCTATGCCATGGCAACTAAACATTTTTTTAAAATTTAATTTATAAAACAAGCTGTGTAGGGGCTCATTATGCCATCAAAAAAGTACAGAGAAAATCATGTCAAAACGGGAAAAGAATGCAATGGTACCTGGTGAAATGGAAACATTCTTGCTGGTCGTCTGATACGAAAAAGTTAGAGAAGCACTGGCTTACAATTTATTTAATGCCTTTTACTTAGCCTCATGGGTGTTACGATATTACAATGTAGACCTACACTAAATAGATGCTTACTTGACAAAAAAATGACTTGAAACATACTTATTTTCAAATAGAAAATTAAGTTTTATTTTTTTTTCTTTTGGGGGGGGGTCTAAGTTTTGTGAAGTATTATTGGAGGGGGGTCTACAATTTTGTGACGATGCCTGACATGGGGGGAAAAAATAGGCCTAAATCGCGTGACGTTATTTATGGATGGCCCCATATAATCCATTTGGGAATGTATAATAGGATTCAGCCGTAGTTAATTCTATTTTATATGCTTTTTGCCGAAAAATGGAAATGTTCCATAGAGTTCGTATTAATTTTGGTTAATCCGAAGAATCTCGACCGTGACATCTCGGACATTACCGGCAGCCATCTTTGTTGTCCCCATCGTCAGGGGATTGGAGGCCCTAGACAAAGTGAAATTGGTGCCCCTGAATGTAATAGAAAAATAGAAAGTAACTACGGAAAGAATGTTATTACACAATTAAAACTAAGGTTGTTTAGACCGCTAGTTTTTGAGGACCGGCTAACTGTTCAAAAAAAGACCAGTCAATCGGTTAACCGCTTGTCCTTATATATCTCATGTTTTGAGAACTAACAAGAGAATGTTGTCGCCTGGCGTCGTGAGATGTCATCAAAGCCCGCTTCCCCCTTGCCCTCAATTCAAGGCATTTTTCTTTTAAAATCCAAAGAATTAATTAAACAGTGATGGTTAATTGTCTTTTTTAATATTTTATTTTGAGGACTCTTAGTTCACCGTTCTAAGTAAGAGGTATTTTTCATTAGTTTAAAAAACCAATGCCTCACCTGGTCCATGAATAAAGATGACCGGTCCTAATCATAGGACAGGTTTACCGGTTAACCACTAACAACCCTAATTAAAACCAACAAATAATTGAAATTTGTACAACCATAGTTTTGCAGATGTCATTAACCTTTATCAAAAATAAACTTTTCGTGCTTTGATGGCAGCAAATTCAACTAAAAATTGTGAATGAATCCACACACTGAGACTTAACTAGTCCTGCCGTCGACAGTCATAAATGCCACAAAATATTCATTCATTTCTACTGGCGTATTCACAATGTTGCATATATGTAAATTAATAGTCATTTGCTCTTGGTGACCGGCATCAGGGGTAGAGTCCAAAATGATGTAATCATATTCAGCATTTTCAACATTATTTATGATTTTTTTCAAAGTGTCATCACCAATCAGATTAACTACCTCATTTTGAATTCTTTTGTCCAAGTTATGATCATGAATTTCTTCGTTTGTTAAATGATCATCTAGGCAGCAGTGATAAAACTTTCCAATCAATTCAACAATAAAAAAAGTGTCCATTGTCTGGTTGAAACAATCGATCCAAAGTGCCACGAAGTGATAAATTCCGTTCTGTGAGAAACTGCCCAATTGAAATAAGCATTATCCCAGTATTGAGTCTCATTTTGCATACATTTTTGTGTTCCCTTATCAGTTGCCTTTCCTTCCTTCAACCAATGCTCCTACTCAATCCAAGCGACTAAAGCACAAATGTGCTTCATGGATGATTCATGATCAGCTTGAAGACTGGACATGTTTTTTCAATAGCTATTTCCTTCTTATCCACTTATTTCAACAACAAAAAAAATCAGTATTGAAGAGATAATGAAAGCTGATCCTATCAAAATAAAGTAATTAGCCATACCATACGACTAAAATAATGTTTTATTTATTTTTGGTTCAGCTATTGTCGTTTAATCGGGAAAAAAAAAAAACTTCGATAAATCAGTGAAGTTTCAGTTTAATTCTGTCAAATAATTTTATTAAAACAAAATTTTACTTCAAAACCCATTCTTAGAATTAGAATCATTTGTATATTTTGCTACATACAACAGCATTTTTTACATTGAAATGTTAAATATTTACTAATTAAAAATTTGATATTCAATAATTGTATATTTAGCGTAAATTTAGTTTACACATTTGTCAATCTTGTGAAAATGTGTCTGCACAGATTAATTTACATTTTAAAATATTATATTTTGAATATGAAATATTCAAAAATAATCAGTGGGTAAAGATATTGTACTGTTTGGATGGTTCTGGTTGTTTTGACCTAGGTTGTTGTTCGCTCTTTAAATGTATGATTCCTGTGGGAGGCCCCCACTTATTGGAGGCCATAGGCAGTTGCCTAGATTTCCTATGCTTTAAACCAACCCTGCTGTTGTTATGGCACATCCTTAAAAAAGCTAAAATTAAAATTATAAAGCTATACCAAACCAAAACCTTAAAACCTTCAATTTTCCGAAAATTCTAATTCTATACCTAACTCAAACCCTAAAACATTCCATTTTTGAAAATCCTTTTAGAATTTATAGAACTCTCGTTTCCTGCAACCGGTAACATCATGACGTCACTGTCGAGAATTTTTGCTTCAGCCTTAATTTTAATGTCGGCAAATGGCAGATTATAATTATACGAGCTCAGTGCCTGTGCTATGCCATAGTAGACTATGCTACGCCTACAGGTGAGCTCAACAAAAATAACTATATTTCGTTTTTGAGTCTCGAATTCCCCTAAAAAATTTTGTGATGAGTATAAACCGATTGTTAAATTTGTTTAGTGATAAATAAATAAAAAAACCTTCTTCATAAAATTCACAATATGAGTGTCAAGAAAATATAAAGTATAATGAATTTTAAAATTACCCATTCATTTTTTAAAATTCCTACTTTAATAACGCATGCTTTTATCTGTATACTCTACCAGGATAACAAAGGTCCTTAACAGTTACAAAACTCTAATGGGCAAGGCTTAATATATTTTCAAATGAATCATAAAATGAAAGCAATATCTTTCCATATGATTCCCTTGGTTCTGGGAAAAAGCTTTTCAAAAACACCCATTCCTTTTCTTAGTTTAAGCATGAAATTAGTTCAAGACAAATAGATTATATTTTTTTTGCCAGATAATATTTATGAATATTTAGGCTTGAGGAACATGGAAAATATGGTTTATTTATTTAAAAGTCACATTTTCTTTTCACATGAATAATAACATTAAAAAAATGTTGCATTTTTTAAAAATTACTGAGACATTGATCTTCTAATAAATTTTATGTCTTTCATAATGGCTTTCCACTCTTTTTTATAATAGTAAAAATTTACTAAATTAATCACATAATTTTTCCTCTAAGATAAATGAATTACTTTTCTTTATACTTACATCTGAGCTCTTTTTTTTAACAAAAAATTATCTTTTTTTTTCTTTTTAAATTGCATTGTAGGTTTTTTTATCGTATAAAATTACTTATTTTTATGGCCTTAATACATAACATTTTAGGGATTTAATTTTAAATCAGAATGGTTTGAAAAACAACTTTTTTAAAAATAAGTTAATTCAGTTTAAAAGAAAACTGTCATTTAGTGAACCACATAATCTACCTTTGAAATCAGTCTTCATACAAATTTTTATTCCTGTTGTATAGTATTGGTCTAATAAAATCAAAACAGCTTGGAGCATAATGAGTTGTTTTTTTTACAGAACACATACTTTCTGATGCTAGATCCTATATATAAGTCGTAATACATGTGATATTTCTTTACACCGGATATATTTACACTTTAAAGAACAATACAATGCAATCGCATTGAGCTAGAAATTTACATAAATTTTAAAATGGATTCGTTACCTCTTAAATACCTGTTCTAAGGATTACATTTTTGAATGGAAAACTCTTAAAAACATTTGTTCTATTCCAGGCTAAGCATAAACAGTCAAATAAATAGGATAGTTTTTTAATTTTTAATATTAATTATGTGAATATTCATGCTAAATGAAGGTAATTATGTAGTTTGTTTTAAAGAAACACTTTGAATCACAATGTTTGGGCTTAAAATTTACCCTGCTAGTTTAGTTTAAGCTATGAAAAAAAGAATATATCAGTGGCTAGGAAATAGTGTTATTACCTCCCAAGGTTTGGCAATATTATCAACTCATGCCCCTACAAATGAAAAGCATTCTTCAAATAGTTCACAAAGTTGCCCCTCTTTATAAAAATAACATTTCCGCTTATTAGCCCCACTCTCACACCAGTGTCTTTAACACTTATACATATTCCATTTCCTTATTTAAAATCTCTGGGCGTTTACTTTCAATAAACCTTTCCTTGATGAAATTTCAGAGAGAAATCGATTCGAAACATTCACTTGTAATCATATATTACTTTACAGCGCACGACACCACATGCTCTGTTAATCTCAAAACCAAAAGCATTATGATTTTACTTCTTTATTTTCAATTTTTAAAAAAATCAAGAGTTACCTGGCTTCACAGAGACTCCCCTTAGCACAATATATGTATATATAAGATTTTTCTATCCTTTCTAAACTTTGATTACTTTTGCGGACCGGCAGCAGATGGCCCACAGACCAAAACTGGGGACCACCACTTTGAGAAGCACTGGTTTAGACCAATGACTAATAGCACTAATAATAGTCAGAGGTATTATTCCAAATACTAATTGTAATGTTAATAAATGGCATATAATTATCAATATACATGTACATAATTAGCAATGTATGTCCTGTTGTCTGTGACACTACTAATTTTAGAAAGCAGTGCACCAAATTACTGCACCAAAAATAATTCTTTTGAACGTCCACATTAAATTATTAAATTTGGAAATAAATTAATATAACAAAAATTAATAAAATAATGATAGATTTTTATTACATCTTTTTTCCCTGATAAACATTTGTTCAAAATAAATAGATAGCAGCTGAAATAATTTTATTTTGAAAACTTCCATCATTTTAGACGGATGATACCCTAGCATTGCATAATAACTATACTCAGTATTATGCTGACAGTTTTTCTAGTTTTGATATTTAATTGGTCCACCCATGCCCTTTTTAGATTTACTATAATGCCAGTTATGAGTTATGCCTATGTGACTATCCTAGTCTATGGTCATTATCATTATAACAATAGACCTTATTTCAACTGATCAAAATAATGAAAACAAATTTGGCTTTAGTATTGTATTTCTGCTTGTGCACAACTCTCCGACTAAAGAGGCTATCCTGAAACAATAGAGGCAATCATCTTTGGGGAGAGCAAGTGTGTCCCTATCACTTTGTCAAGCAAACAATCAAATTCTATTTTTCAGGCTCGTTCTTAGGCAATCTATGGATTTCCTTGAAAAAGTGTTTTTAAAAAATCATTTCATCTTTTGCATAAAAATTTCAGACATTCTATAGAATGTTTTCAAAAACTTACTTGGGAGCTGCAGATTTTGATAAGAGAGGTGATATGATTTGATGCTTGTTAAATTTTCTAACTGTACAAGTCAAAATTCTTGCTTTATTTTATGATTATAAATAATTTGCACCTAATAATTATCATAAAATATTACATAAAATATTAACAATTCCATCCATCCCTGTGTTGCTGCTGCTGCCATGTAGGGCTTGGGCCAGCCTCTCAACTTCATTCCACCAGGGCCGGCCTAAGGGAATTGGACCCTCTAGGTGAAGTGCAATTTGGTGGCCCTAAATGTAACAGGAAAAAAAATGTGGCAAGATTCTTGTGCAAGGCCCCCACTAATGCTGAGACTAATAAGAGGCCCTAGGCAGTTGCCTAGTTTGCCTATGCCTAAAGCCGGCCCTGCTTCCACTCAGCCCTAATCAATAAATCTCCAAAATTTGATCTTTCTCTACATCATCCATCCATCTAAGGCTCAGTCTTCCCTTGAGCCGTTTTCCTCTGGGGTTTTGATGGTGCACCTTCCTTACTCTTCTGTCATTTGACATTCTTTCTAAGTGTCCTGCCCAGTACAGTCTGCCCTTTTTTATTTCAGCAACCATCATGAGATCTCACTAATACAGAGTGTACAGTTCATTGTTTGTTCGTATTCTTCATCAGTATTCATACTTTGCTGGTCCATTTATTTTCCTGAGAACTTTTCTCTCCCATGTATTTAACTGTTTATCTACAGTTTTTGTTAAGTACCAAGTTTTACATGCCAATGTTACAGATACAGGTGGTCTAATAACAGTTTTATAAAGTTTTCATTGTCTTTCTTGTAATGTTTTTACTTTTAAGTCATCCATAAATTGTATTTTTTAAAGAAATCCCTTATTTAACTTACAGGCATCTAGTTAGACAGGGGTCGCCGAATAGGAGTCAATTACTCTGTCAGGGGTCAAAAGGGAATTCTTGGGGGTAATTCAGACTCATTTGGGACATATAAAATCCACCACAATCCACTAGAAATATTAAAATTCGTCATGTGTAGTAATGTACGCTTGGAACATATGCCCACTATTGAACCGGTTCCTTCTATAAAATGAATTTTTTAAATTTGATAATCATATGGATTCCTTACCTAAGTACTATACTAAGATACCTAAATCCACTTTACTTTCATTTGTATTTTAAAATGAGTGACAATAATTTTAATCCTCATGATTTGACTGTATCAAGTATCCTTTCTGGGACATTAAATTAATACCTTATCAACTGAGCTAAGAAATGTTGTTTTTAAGTTACTTGAATTGTGATGTTAAGAATTGCATTCAATCAAGTAATGAATACTTTGACTAATTTTAAATGGGCACATTTATCATTAAATCTAGAATGGACAGGGGCGTTAGACCAAAAACATATCAAACAATTATATCAAACATAAAACGTTTATAACTTAATCAAATAATCACCCCACAATCCTTCCATGGAAGTTTTATTTTAAATAACCATTTTGATGTGACATCACATTTCTTCAACCCCCCTCCCTCCCCCACGTCACGCATCCCCATAAAAGTGTGACACCCCCCCTGGAGCGTGACGTCATTTATGGAAGACCCCTTTGAGGATTTCCTGACTACTACTGCCAGGGTCAGGAAAAAATGTCTCATGAGCCAGATGTGGCTCTTTTGATGGTTTCATCTCTCAGACAAATGTTTGATTATCAAAATTCAAACAACCTTTAATCTATATAAATATTAATTGTATATAAAAACAATGTTATTAAAAAGAATTCTGAGACATAATTATTTTACTTTTAGTGTTACACAAAATGCACACATTTACTAGAATTTTTAGTTTTAATAAAAGTATCCCGTTTCTGTTCTTGAGTATGCTCTGTTTCTGGCTGATATTTTTGGGGTTTAATGTACTCAATACTGGAGCTGTACATGTTAAAGCACTAACAAATACATATGTATTTAATTTTCAATAAAATATAACAATTATAGTTCTTAAGATACACAGAGTAATTTGATAATTACATTATTTTGTATTATGAAGAAAACCCCCTAAAAAAGACAAGTGAAACTATATAAAGATGAAAAATGTTATCTAATGCTTAAGCTACCAAAGAACCACACAGATTTCAATCAAATCTATCTAAGGGCCAATATTTTTGACTTGAGATCATCTCTTGGGGTCCTAAAAAGTGAGAAGCGTAGCACCCACTTGGTTAACAACATATTAGATGACGTGGGTAAGCTTGAAAGACTTGGGATTAAGGTAACAGTGAAGTGGATCCTGAGCCATGTGAATGCTGATAGCAATGAAAAAGCGAAAAATAACGGGGCAGCCCAGTCCCAACCAGATGTCCCAGTCTCTTATCTTGAGGCAAACTTTAGGAAAAGACCAGACTAATGGACCATTTCAAGAACAAGTGGTACCAGGAGTGTGTTGACAGTATGACTGCCAGGGGGTATTTTCTAACATGCCCAGGCCATGCTGATCAGACCAGTGGTGGAGTTTGAGTTGCTAATAACAGATTTTAGTGACTGAAATGTGAACAGAGCACTGTCCAACTAACTCATATTTCAACAGGCTAGGCTGGCAAGACCATAATAGGAACTGCTGTTATTATGTTATTACAGCCTAGCCCCTGAAATAGTACAACACCTGTTAACTATGTGTCCTGCACTAGACAAAGCCAGGGAGGTAAAAGAATCCCATGGGAAAACAATTTTATAAGGCACTGCTCAGCAAGTTGCCAGTTAATAGCCAAGGCCAAAAGAATATGTTGAAGAATAAGATTTCAATAGCCATTTTGTTTTTCTGTTTGTTGCGTCCTTCGATTGCATAGTTAAGCTAAGTTTTCCAAAGTTTTAGCTTTATTTCTTTTTGGTGATACATTCATTGTCTGCATGTCTTTTTTTTTTCAGCTTTTGGGAATAGCATCTTTTTTTCAATTACGCAATGAACTCTCATCTCAAGGACCTGATCGACTCAATAAGTTTGGTAAATGTGGAAGAAGTTGGCAAGAAGTTAATCTCAATGAACTTGATTTCTGAAAAGAAGTAAGCATAAAATATTTAACCTTTATTTTTAACTTGATACAAATGCTTTTAATAGATTATCTTAGTATTGTATTTCCAAATTATAATTAATGGAGTTATGTATTACAGTAGAAGTCCATTAGCCCAGCATCCAACAGTCCGGAATACCCGATAGTCCGGCATCGCTACGGAATTATTAAAAAATTTTGGTTTTCTCCAAAAATATGTAAATAAAAACGTTCTAGAGCTATTAGGAAGTTTTCAGGGTAGTTCTTGATCATCCGGAAGCGCTTGGTATTGTTAGGAAACAATTAGCGGCGGCTATTCTCAGCTGTCACAACAAATAAGTAATACAGGGGCAGTGCAGCACAGTTAATTAATCAAGAAGCGTCTTCGCCATTGTTTGTCCGTAGTCGCAGCAAACTGTGTCTCAGTACTCTCTACTGTAATACAGTACTAGTTACAGTGCTTCAGAAATTGATTTCCAAATTATTAGAAAGAAATTTTATACTAAATGCGAAAAGGCAAAAAAACAAAGACATTCCTGAATTTTTAAATCTAAGTGAAATATATTTTACAGTACGTGTAAATAAATTATATGAAATGTAATATAAACTTTGTTGTATTTGCATACTGTATTTGTAGTTAAATTATTAACCTAATTGTGTTTATTGTTCTTATATTTAAGATTTATGTATGTATGTAGTTAAAAAAAACAAAGTACATTTGTTTTACGGCTAAGCCTACACTAAAAAGAAGGTGCGCCGGCTGGTAGACCGGAATTTTCGGTAGTCTGGCACCGAGCCGGTCCCAAACGTGCTAGATTATCATGATGTAGTGCTTCATCATACATTCTTTCCAGTGTTTCATAGAAAGTTTCCTTTTTGTTGTAATCAGCATCTTCCTGTGGAGCGTATGTACTGATTATTGTGATATTGAACAACTTTCCTCTGATCCTTATGGAGCATAATCTTTCATTCACAGGCTTAAACCCAATGACTCCATTCACTGCCTCTCTCTTTACTGCAAATCCTGTTCCTAAGGTATTTGAGTTGTAAAATATTGTATGCTCCTTATTACTTAGGATATCAGAGTCTCTCCATCTTATCTCCTGCAGTGCTGCAAAAGCTATTCTATATCTTAACAGTTTATCACTTAGGCAGACCAGGGCACCTGCAATGTATAGATTAAGTACGTTCCAAGTCGCTATTCCTATCTCATGTCTGTAGACAGGCATGGGTCGTAATCCAGTGTGATCAGTCCGGATTTCATTTTGTGGTTTCATCGTAACAGTTGTTTTTAACGTGAAAGGGTCATCAGCCCTGTGCACAACCTTTTGGGGTGATGCCCCCTTGTAGCTCTCAGGATAGCTGCCTTTGTTGGGGTTGGGTCCCTAGCAGCAGGTTCTGATTTTGGTCCGCCCAGGTACTTTATTTCTTTGGTCCTCTCCATATCTGGTGGGCTTTCCCTTATCGGCCACCTGGGAGGCACTCGATGGAAGGTCATTATCTCCACACGAGAGATGCATCTTTAGATTTGGAAAATATTTCAGCTGCCCACTTGCAAGGTCTCTTTCAAAAACAAGCATTCTATTTCAAATGTTTTATATTGCTAAACATCCTTTCAGACTTTTTCCCAAGCCATGGTGTTGTTTATTCAGTACTATGAAAAGTTGTGTGAATTATTATTTTTTAAAAACAATGTTAAGCTAGACTATTTCAGTGAGTTGTGGACAATCCTGCCCTTTTCATCCAAAAATAGTCAAATTTCACCAAAGCAGCTTATAAATTTCTCTAAAGGCCATCCTCTGCCAAACCATTGTACATGATCTTAGCACTTTACTCTTCAACAGGGGCTTAAAACTGAACAATTAAGAGCCCACAATATAACTAAACATTTTGGTGACATTTTTGAGAACGGTGTCTTTGATTTTGCATAAATAAAGCTCAAATTTATTGTCTTCTTGCACAATTTGTTTGTGTATTTTATATTTTCTTCAATTTTTCTGCTGTCCTTGAAACAAAGAGCTTCTTGGTGATTGAGACTGTGAAACTGAAAAACTGAATGTTTCGCTTCTTTATCAAAGAACTGTATGAAACCAAATGTTTTTAACATGCAAGGTCTTGTTGAAAAAAAAAGCTTCCATTGCGGCATTGTAAATATCTATTACTTGTGTTTTTTTCAGTAAAATATCAATTTAACCAGCTCTTCTCTCATTGTATCACCAACAGCATAATGCAAATTAATGCTAGCCTTACGTGGTAGTTTATATCTGTGCTTTCATCCAAGCACACTAACATGCTTATTATTTTAAGTCAATGGTAAGCTGTTGAACATTATCACTTGCCATCTGCAGGACTTGGTTTTTAACAGTATTTCAGTGTTTTACCAAGCACAGTAAAGTTTTAAAGTTGGCCGTTATTTAATTTTGCCTTTTTTGCTGGAATTATTTGAGGGTTCAAGGCCTAGCCTTAAGTCCTATGCCAGCAACATAATGTGATATGTAAGTGAAACGTTCAATAACAGACTAAAATACTTATTTAAATTACAAAGAGTATCATTTTTTTTTTATTATTGATTAAGGATGTAGGCCTAATATTTTAGTTGCTTAACAGCAGATGGGGCACATCGTTCCTACTGTGGCTTGCGAGTACTCACAATCACTTGTTCAGGGTTGCTAGGTTTAATGATTTAACCAATGGTATTACTCTTTGCGGATGATGCGGCACTAACAGCACATACAGAATCTGGTTTGCAACAACTCGTGTCAAGCTTCTCCAATGCCTGCAAAGAATTTGGTCTGCAAATCAGCTTGAAAAAGACAAACATCATGGCCCAAGACACTCGACTTCCTCCTACCATAAATATCGATAATGAAAACTTGGAGGTTGTGGACAGCTTCACCTACTTGGGATCCAAGGTCTCCAATACACTGTCCATTGAAGAAGAAATAACAGCAGAATTGGCAAGGCAGCCGCAACAGTGACTAAACTAAAGCAGGTCTGGGAAAACACCAAGCTAACGGAGAAAACCAAACTGTGCGTCTATCGAGCCTGTGTCATCAGTACACTACTATATGGGAGCGAGACATGGACCACCTATACATCACAAGAGCGTAAGCTTAACAGCTTCCATTTGAGATGCTTGCCCCGCATCTTTGGTATTAAATGGCAAGAAAAAGTGCCTAATAGTGAGGTCCTAACGCGTTCCAATACCCAAAGCATGTTCTCAATTCTTAGAGAAAGACGCCTGAGGTGGCTAGGATATGTCAAAAGAATGAGCCCCGGCCGCATCCCGCAGGACCTCCTATATGGTGAACTTGCTTCAGGAAAGAGGAAAACAGGTCGCCCACGCTTGTGATTTAAAGATGTCTGTCAAAGGGACATGAAAGCAGCCAAAATACATAACAAGTTACTGGGAGCGTAAGGCAGAAGACAGACCTACGTGGCGCACAGTTGTCAAAAGGGGCGTCATAGTAGCCGAGGAGCGAAGAATGGAGGAGGCTGCAGGCAGAAGAGCTAGGAGAAAGGCCAAAACATTTGGAAGCACAGAACTGGTGTGTAATAACTGTGGCAAAGACTGTCACTCAAGGATAGAACTGCACAGCCACTCGAGAAAATGCAACCCAACCCAAAGGTGATGCACCATCGTCTCGCGAGACGGAAGGATGCCGGATATGCCGGATATTACTCTTGTCAATTTAAAATATTCTCCAGTAATGAATCTGGCTTTCCTTTTTTTAAAATGGTTCATGTTTGTCAATGAAAACATGGGTGGATAATGGATAGTATAAACTCCTAAATATATTTTAAATGGCTTGATGCTTATCCATATCAAATGCTTATGGCAGATGAAACATTTAAGACCTCAAAGAAAGAAATGGCTGTGTCACATTTTTTTAGTTCTGAAATATTTAAGTTTTAAAGTTCAAAACTATGCAGATTTATCCTTACTTAATTAACTAAATAGATAGTAATTTTTCATAGTGTAATATTGTTTCATGGCCTGTTTTAAAATCACAGAAGTTATAGATTTTAACATGTAGGCCAAATAGTGGGAGAGTACAGATCTTTTGGCCAGCCAACATAACGGTACTGATATCAGGATATCTGCAATATCAGTATCAGTAGCATGTATAGATACTCATATTGACCTAACCAACATATAAGTGACATTTTGACAACCTCCCTCACATAAAAAGCAACAAAAAAAAACAATATCATTGAAATTAAGATTAAGAGCGCTTCTTCTAAAGACAGGTTAATAGTCTGTTCGTATTTTTACCAAGCGTACAGCGTATTTTTGCCCACATCGAAACGGCTGTAGAAAAAACAGATCACGTGAAACACAAGTAATAGGTTTAATAGATGATTTGTCAAAAGGCTTAGTCAATAATGATCAAATAAATAGAATATAATTAAACTTCTCAAAAGCATTTGACAAAGTTCACCACCTTAGTTTACTTTTAAAAAACTTAACAACTTTGCATCTCAGGTACCTTACATCACTATATCAAAGATAGGGAGCAAACTGTACTAACAAACGGATCTAAATCTACACCCATAGAGGTTAACTTAGGAGTTCAAAAACTAACTGTGCTTGGTCCCTTATTCTTTCTAATTTATATAAATGATTTACCAAACATCTCAACAGGAACAAAAGTTAGGTTATTTGCTGATGATTGTATAATCTATAGAACAATTAAATCAGAACAAGAAAGCAACATTTTGAAAAAGGACTTAGATGCATTGATAAAATGGGAAACTAACTGGAGTATGTCTTTTCATCCAGAAAGGTGTCAACTTTTAAGAGTAACAAAGAAAAAGAAACAAATAAATTCAAAATATATCATTCATGGAAAAGAACCAACCCAAACTAAAGATGCAAAATACTTAGGAGTAAGACTCCCATGTAAATGAAGTTATTAAAAAATCAAACAAAACCTTAGGCTTTATAAAAAGCAACTTTAACAAATGTAATAAAGATATAAAACTTAAATGTTACTGCTCATTGTTGGGACCTGTATATGCATTTTCTGTATGTGACCCATCCATCAAAGAAAAAATTGGTAAACTAGAACAAATTCAAAAAAGAGCCGTCAGATTCATTACTGGAGAATATTCAAAACTGACAAAAATAACACCTAAGTTAAATCATTAAACCTTTAAACACTAGAGGATAGATGGACTAATAGTAAAATAGTAATTATTCTTTAAGCAATAAATTCTAATTTATAAATACAAAACAAAGATAACTTAATACAACCCTCAGACATTAGGATAACACCTCTTATTTCTTAATCAAGAACAAACACTAATTTTTGTTCTTCCTGCCCAGAATTCTCATGTGGAATGGGTTTCCCTGAAGAAACTAGGAAAGCCAACACTTTATTAACATTTAAAACTCTAATAAGAATGCAGGACTCGTCACAATGCATAGATAATTGTAGGAATCAACAATCTTCTGTGTAGGAGCGTCTGTAAAAGATAAGATAAGGAAACCTTACAATATAAGTACGAAATCAAATTTGAGGACCGATAAACTAGTATCTTTCCTCCTTTTGGAATATCTAACAGATCACAGGTGGTATCAGAAGATAGCTGTATCTCTTACAAAGCTGACTTGGTTTAAGGTTTATAGTGTGCCTCAAGACAACGTTTTGGGTCTGGTACTTTTTGTACTGTTTACAAGGCCATAAATCACATCTGTCACTCTGCCTATACTGCCATTTGTCAATGACAGATAGTGCAACAAAAACTCAAGTCTGTGCTCTTGTTCTAGCTCTTCTGACAGGTGCGTCAAAACAATGCATTGAAAAGCTACAGAGAGTTCAAAATTCAGCTGCCAGATTAGTTCTAATGGCAAAAAAACATGACCCTGTTACTCCGCGACTTTACTCACTTCATTGGCTACCCATGCAAGCCCAGATTGATTACAAATGGGCCGTTCTGTGTCACAACTTCTTCTCTGACTCATGCCCTACCTATCTTACTGAACTTTTGTCAGTCTTATCACCAAGTTATCAGCTGCGCGCTTCTGCAGACATATGCAGTCTCTGTGTTCCTAAGACACGAACCAAAACATTTGGCCAATGGTCATTCTCTTTTTGTGCAGCCAAACAATGGAATTCACTAGCATTACACATCCGTAGTATTTCAACTATACTGAGTCCTTCAAGATTGCGCTTAAGACTCATGTTTTCAAAATTTATTTTCAGAATTACTGTAACATTTCTTTTAATAATTAACTTAGCTGATGTATAATGTATTGCCATTTATGTGGTTAGTATGATATGAATGTATATTTAATTAATATATGTGTTATCTCCATGTAAAGTGCTTTTAGCCCCGCACCATGCTGGGATACAGGGCTATATAAATTATCAATTTATTATTATTATTATTAATATAAATAATTATAGTAATGCTAGCGGCTTTGGCCATTATTCACATGTTGACTGACATTATTTTTTTTACTATGGTTCGGCAACTAAGTTTTAACAAATTTAAAATAAAAATCTTTCACTAGCCAAACTCCACACATAACGTACACAAAAAAGTTGTATTTTTGGTATCCATCTCCCCCCCCCCCCCATTGCACCCCATGCATTTTGGGATCCCCCATGTGAACGTAAAAATTTATTCCCCTTCCCCTCTCCATCAAATATGGCGGCTAGTTTTTGTCCTAACAAATACTCATAATGCCAAATAAAATTTAGACTAAAAGTCATATCGGTGGATCCTTACCAAATATTTCTCACTCAAATTAAGAAAGTGGGGAAAGAATGGATGCAAACTTCAGCACCAAGAAATCAAAACAATGAAGTCAACGTCAGTGGGGGGGAACAACCAATGCATTTTTGATCTTGATACATTCGCAAAGTGGTTATCTACCTACCCACCACCACATTTTTAAAAATTAAAAAAGTGAAGTTTTCGCTGGGCTTGAACCTAGGAAATTCTGCGTGTAAGGCGGATACTACATATCACATGTATATTTGTGAAGAAAAAATGCAATTGAATGCAAGAATCATGATTGGTCTCAAGACATGCAAACCATAAATTGATTGGTTGAGCCCAGCAAGGGTCAATCGTCATTGCTGAATTATATATATAGACAGCCCTAAGTGTTTGTTTCTGGTTTTAATATTTTGTGTTGAAGTGGCTTTAAAAAATTTATTATTTACTTTTTCATCCTTAGATTATTTAGTGAAATGATAATGAAAGCACAAAGAGCAGATCCAAATCTTACCCCAGCTTACGCAGAATTAGTCAAAAGGGTAAATGACAAAGTAAGTCAGTATTGCAGATGGAAATTGATTAAAAGTAGCACTAAAGATACTACAATAAAAGTATTTATTTCATTTATTCTTATTTACTTAATTTTAAATATCTTTGTTGTTGATTCATACATTTGATTATAATACCAAGAAAATTGAAACACATAATTTGTGAACCATATTTTTGTAACTATAATTAGATTTAAAGTAAAAAACTAAAGACATTTTCAGAAATTTGGATTATGAAATTTTAAAATACATATACTTTTTTATTTGAGGTTTGAAGAGGTAATAATGTAACACTTATTTTTCTATGTTCAAGGAACTTTAAAATCAAGTAAACATCACTGGCATTAGAATATTAATCCACTAGCATGTAATTGTGTTCTCACGTGTTCTCTAGTTATGACCATATTTATATAAAGCAAAATGAAATAAGAAACCTTAATTGTATACAAGTTTATTGGCATTGATTGCCAGATGAGATCACTAACATTGTAAGTTTAAATGCTTTTCAGTATCCACATAACCGGGAAATAATAGTTGTCTTCTAGTGTATTCTAGTTATGACCATATTTATATAAAGCAAAATGAAATAAGAAACTTTAATTGTATACAAGTTTATCGACATTGATTGCCAGATGAGATCACTAACATTGTTAGTTTAAATGCTTTTCAGTATCCACACACTGGAGAAACTATAGTTGTAAATCTCATCGAACAAATCTTGCATGGTAAGAAAGTGAACTGCTCAACAACACAGTTTATTGGGCACCTGTTCCGATTTCATGTGGTAAGTACTGCTACGCAAATGGGGTCATTTATTTTTTTTTTCTCCAATAAAATGGGGACAACCTTCTATCTCTATAAATTATTATGGAAGTCTAGTTTTGTATAATTGAATACACTTTTTCTTACATGATATCCAAACTTGCCAGTATATATTTGTATCATATCTCATATCATCTCCCATATTAAAATAATGAGAAAGTAAGAATAAAAAGGCATGTTTTGTAACACTGCATAGTTTAAATTTGTTTTCAAATGATAAAAAAGGAATTTTTACAAATATTTTTTTTCATCTGCCAAGATTGTCAGCTTGAATTGTATACATTGCTGGTTTGATTGTTTAAATTTTAAGATCTTTCAACATTTAAATTTGTAAGATTTCTGTATATATTCTGTAATAGGAGTAGTTTCAATTATTTTATTCTCTGGAATTAAAGCAGTAATTTCTAAAGCTTCTGTATGAAAGAGCATCTTTAATACATAATACATGTAACTTTAATTGTAAACATATTTATATCTAATGCAAATCTTATTCGCTCAGATGTTTTTAAAAATAATATGAAATTAAATCTGTTATTTCAGAAATTGTAACTTAAGCAAATATTACACAGAGTCCTGTAATATCAATGGTAGCTAAAAATAATGTTGGTTAAACTTCAACACATTTCTTGATTTGTATTAACACACACAACCAATGGGCTGTGAAATTACTGTAATCATCAAGATGCATTGACTTAATTGTTATACCTATACAAGGGTTCAAGAAAGAAATGAATCTCAATGTCATATTTTGCTTAAACAGTTTTTTAAATCTGACTTCATTACATGTCAAAAAACTGTGTTACACATTATTTTCCATGTGCTTACACCATTGGAAAATTCTAATTGCTGCTACAGGCAAAGCATTAAAACATACTCCAGTATACAAAATAGTGCATATACCATGGAGCCAATTTGAGGTTACTTTCAAAGCTATCGTAAAACTGGCAGTAGCAAATGAAGGGCTAAACATAACGATAGTTGCAGGCACTTTGCTTTTCACATTCATATATTTTACTTTTCTAATTTTTTTTAACATTTGTAATTATATACTATCTGGAAACAAACTTTATGCTAAAATGCTTTGTAGATGCTACTTATAGAGAAACTAATGGAATACTTAAAAAGTATGCATTCACTTTTTCTTAAATTTGATGTGGATACCATATCAATTTAAACCTTCCAGTCAAAAAACAAGAGATCAATTTATTTGCAATCAAAGTGAACATGTAGAGAAACAGTTGAAAATATAATTGTATTCTTCATAAGATAAGATTACTCAGAATTTGGAAAATAAATTATATTTTTGTAAACCAACAAATCTACTGGACTTTAAATGCTAGCTGTGAGAGAAGCTTCTCTAAAATTAAGTTTAGGCAAAATTGATTTTGATAAATTATAAATACACCAAGATTTAAATTTAATAATCTATGGCTATTTAGTTATTGAGCATTGCATTATTGAAAATATTGATATGTCAAAGATTGTAAAGAACTTCAATTTTAATCAGGAAGTGAAATCTCTTAATTATTTCTAACATTATGTAAAGTGTCATTATTATAAAAATTCTCACTTCTTTATAGCAATAGCATCGACACATTTTTTTTTTGGGGGGGGGGGGCACATGCCCACGCTACCCCACTGTTTGTAGTAAGATGTAGATCTGCTTTTTAGCAGAAGGGAAATATCTGTGCTGTCTGTTTCAGCTTGATCATGCAGCTCCTCTCAAACAATGTGTATTCTGCAATTATGTTAAGGAAGTCCCAAGGATGTGCATGGCCTAAAAAATTTACAATAAAAGCTTACTGGATTTCATAGAAAATCAAAAATGAAAAAAATATCAGTATTTTGTCAATTTCTCGCCAACAATAACATCTATTGGGTTGAAACAAATGCCCAATGATAGATAATAATATTTAGAACAAAGTTGGAGAAAGAATTTTTGAAAAAAATCTTTGTTCAATTCCCGTAATTTAGCAGCAATTTATAGATAGAAATTGGTTTGTTTAGTTTCAGAATTATTGATTTATTTTGACTTTTAATGTAATCGAGAATGTATTACTAGAATAAAAATAATGGGAAATTCTTTGCTGGAAATTAAATACTTAAAGTTTTTATTACTTGTTTAATTGGCTATCTATTCAATATTGATGCTCTTATTCATCTTTTTCTTGAAAATTTGTATAATTTGATGTACTTTAACATTGCTATTATGTTTGATAGCAATATTTTTAATATTTTTTTTTTAACTGAATGAACTACGCATTATTTAAACAATAATTCTATAAAGATCTTCTATAAAATAATTAGAAAGAGTTAAAATAATGTTGAAATATTTTTTTTAAATTAAGCATTGCCTGAAGTATATTTTCTTTTAATATAATTTTTAGATCCACAAAGAACTTGCGGTTGAAATTTTTAGCTACATTTTAAAAGTGTTGAATAAAAAGTCACTAGAAATAGCTAAAAATTTTATGGAGTGTTGCGGAGCAGGATTTTGTAGTGTCAACACAAAGGCTCTAAAAGGTAAATGAAGCTAAAACTTTTTCCAATTATAGATAAGTTAATTTTTTAATGGAAAATAGATAGTGTATAGATCAAGTTTAGAGGGGTTGTTTGAAAAACAAACATGTTTAACTGAAGGAAATATTTGAAGAAAAATACAGATGTTTCAAATTTGTGGATATTACCATTCCTTCTTTAGTTAGCTAATGTAAAGTTTTGGAAATTTTTCCTTTTTAATTTTTAAATTAGGAAAAAACAAATAAAAGTCCTGAATGCGAAGTGTTACCAAATTATCACTATTTAAAATAAATTTCAAAAAGGATTTAAAATAAATTTCAAAAGGGGTTAATCTAAGAATATCCTAACCCATCTGATTTTCCATCAAACTAGCATAAACATAAGTCATTGTCATCACTAAGTTGGGTAATTAATTTATAGTCTATGATGGCTGGCTGATTTTTATGCTAGATAAGTGTCGTGTATTCAATTTATTTATAGCAATATGTGTATTTGTTCTAAAGTATGTACATGTAGCTATGTATATACTGGAATTGGTTTTACATGATTTTATCGAAATATATTCCCATTTATTTTTATAGCAATACAAAATATGATATCATATAAATTCTAAGGTTTTGATTTGTAAAAAAAAAAAAAAAATCCCTGAATGTCATTTCATTATATTCAAAATGACATTTTTTATTAACACAGACATATCAGGTGTATATCACTTAGGATTGAGAATGTTTAACCTTGAAACCCTGGAGGATAAAAGTCCCAAGAGTAAAATAGTAATTATACATAAAACGATTAATTCTCACTTAGAAATACAACACAAAGATAATTTAATACAACCCTCTGACATAAAGATAAAAACACCTTTTTTATTCCGTGTGCAAGAACAAATGTATATATATTCTCGTTCTTCTTGTTTGGAAATGGGACCTGGAAAAAATTGCCTGAAGAAACCAGGAAAACCAACACTTTATCAACATTTAAAGCTCTAATAGGAACACATGACTGGTCAAAAACCAATGATAAGCTTAGGACGCAATAATCTTCTGTATAGGAGCGTCTTTAACAGATAAGATAAGATATGAACAACATCCTAAGGGTATTGGCATGCAACAGGACCTCCATATTTGGCACTTTGTCCTGCCATTTTATGCCAAGGATACGACGCAGGCACCACAAGTGGAAGCTATGAAGCTTGTGCCTTTGGGATGTATAAGTGATCCAAGTCTTGCTCATGTGTATCAATGTATTGATGACGTAGGCTCGTTAGACTCAAAGTTTTGTGTTCTCTGTAAGCTGTTTTGCTTAACCTGTTGATTTAGTTTAGCCATTGTAGCAGCTACCTTGCCAATTATACTGTTCATTTTCTCATATATGGACAGTGCATTGAAGACCTTGGACCCCAAGTATGTGAAACTGTCCACAACCTCCAAGTTTTCATTGTCGATATTGATAGTAGGAGGAGAATGTGTGTCTTGGGCCATGTTTTGTCATTTTCAAGCTGATTTGCAGACCAAGTTCTTGCAGGCATTGGAGAAGCTTGATATGAGTTGTTGCAAACCAGTTTCTGTGTGTGCTATCAGTAGAGTGTCATCCGCAAATAGTAGCTCATGAATAAGGCATATATATCATTTTGGTTTTGGCTTGAAGGTGGGTAGTGAAAGTCTTCCATCAGCTCTTGCGTGTAACAATATGCCATTACTGCTATCATTTAATGCATATCAAAGCAGTACAGAGTAGAATATTCCGAACAGTCTTTTTGCGAGTACACAACCTTTTGACAGGCCATGGGCCATAGTTTGCCCAAGCCCCCTCTACACCATTGGTGGCCAAACCCATAATAAATGAGAACCATTTTAACAATAGGGCAACATTGAAAAACTATTTTGTAATTTTAAATTTAATTCTTATTGGAATATAAGGATTAAATTGTTTTAACCTTAACTGTATGGTGAGGAAATATATACCATATGGTTACCCAAATAACAAATATTTAAATATGTAAATTAATTAATAGAAACACAGGGCATATAGATTCATAATTATGATAGATTCTGTTAAGAAGCCTATAAAGTAGAAAGTTTCTCTAAATATGGTTTGTTGCTATTAACTGTGGCGTGCAGAAGTTAAGTCAGATACTTCTTACTAGTTACTGCTCGATGCAATGATTTTATAGCATCGAGCAGTAACTAGTAATTATTGTATAGCAACATAAGAACTTCATTGTAAAGCACAACCATTCTCATCAGTTGGTTGCACCATAAATGGATATAAGTCGACTACTAGATTTATTAAGTTGAGGATATTTTATTTATTTATTTATATAGCACGCTTCTATAGCGCAGTTTCTTAAAGCTCTCTGCGCTTTACAATAACACTACCAAAAATTTTACTTCTGGCATGAGCTAGTGGTATCTTTCAGTGTCATTAAGTTTCATTACTCTTCTTTTATAGCGATGTTTAATCAAACATAAACAATTTACCCCATCAATTGTGGCTAACCTTGAATAGCTGGCAATAGCCAAACTGAATGCTCCACAGTTCTTTTAATTGTTCTTAATTTTTCATTCATATCAGCGTTAATCTGAAATACATCTCTGTGTTGTCAAATAACAGTGGAATTTACGCTATGGGTCGCCAAGCCAAAGTCTGAAGGCATTTGGATTTAATACTGAAATTACCTCCTCGCTATTCTTAATAAGAGTCCTTGTCAGAATAAGGTAGTTTAGAATGAAAAATACCTTGCCTCAGTTGAAATGATAGCATCTTTATGGATAGCTGAAAGTAGTGTCTGCTGCTGACAGATTTCAGACTTAAACTAAGCAAGGTAGCTTTTTCTTAATTCAGATTGCAGCAAACACTGCTATGCAAACTCTTCATGACTTATTCCATAGTGTCCCTTTGAAATGCTAGCTTTATAATTAGATAGGGGCGCGGTGATCTAAGTAGTAGCACGCTGGACTACCAAACCACTTTTGTCAAGATTTTATCATTTTTTAAAGAATAATCTATTACAAACCACAGATAAACATAAGTGTAAAAAACACTGTTCTTATTCTGTATTCAATAACACATACAAATTCACATTACTCCTGTCCAGAATTTGGACGAGGAATGAGTTGTCCGAGGAAAATGAGAAAAACAACTCTTAAAAACTCTAATAAGACTGCAAGACTAGACAAAAACCATGAATATGCAAAAAACGCAATAATCATCTAGGATTTTACCCATTCATGTGCTCTTTTTCAGACAATTATGTGATTATTATTATTGTTTAGCAACATGTACATTTTAATTATCTTTACCTTCAATATAAATGAAATAACAGTAACTATGTTTCAAATTCTAGATGTTTTTGACAATTTAAAGTTGCAAATCAAGGAGGTAAAGCAGAAACCAGAAATTCAGGAGAAAATAGACCATTTACTCCAATTAAGGATAGTCCAAAAAAAAGATGTGAGTAAATTTTTTAAGATGAAAATACTCCACTGTTATCAATCTCTAAACTTGACCAGGGTTGCGAAAAAATTATTTGATTTTTCTTTTTAGTACAGTAATACCTTGGTGTACGTCCTTAATTGGTTCCAGACCTTTGGACATATACCGAATATGATGCATGCAAAACGTATTTTTTACCATAAAAAAATAAAAGGTAGACAATTAATCCATTCCATGAAAAAAAAAATCATATTGTTATATACATCTTATACATTTTTCGGCGAGGTTGTATTTAATAATTTAAACACTGCTTAATTTTAAAATATTTCCGTAAAATTCTGTTATCCAGGTCAAAAGCAATTTTTATCATGTGGCAATGTTTCTGATTTTTGTAATCTATTTTGGCCCCTTCACTATTGCCCATTAAATAAGGCCTTTGTCCGACACAATTACAGAAATCATCATTCTCTGCATTTGGTATGTTGTAAATAAGTCCAGTACACACATGTCTCTTTCACTCTTTATGACAAGCTCTTTTTCACCCCCTTGGTGATTCTAACCATTTTTTTTAATTGCTTGGCTCCTTTCATTAACTTTCTTAGAACTTAAGGTAAGCGAATTTACTAATAATGTATGAGAAAAACACAAAATACACATAAATGGGAAAAGGGTAAACAGTTTGAAAGTTATCATTTATCTAAGTGTACATTATTTTAGTAATATAGTTATATCAATATCACACTGGACTGACAGTAATTGGTGCGTGCAAAGTACGAAAAATACATTAAGATTTATTTTAAACCACATTGACAAACTTTAATAGATTGTTTGAAATACTGTTTTACTTTTTTTAACGCCACTTTTAACTGTTTAATTTGGATTCCATATTATCTAGAGGATAAAATATCTGTTTATCTTGTACTCAGAAACTAAGTCCAGAATGTGAACAAGGATTCACTCATTTCATCAACTTCACTGACGAAATTCCAACTGATTTCATTATATCTTCAAAACTTTGTAGCATCCACGAAGCTCAAGGTAAGTGCAATTATAATAATAATATATTATTATTCACTGCTATCCTGAAATTCATTTATCTTATCATAATAAATACTTATCCAAAATAAAAATGCCAATATAAGCAAAGTCAATTGTGTGCTTTCCTCACAAGCTGAGGGTGTGGGATCAAGTCCTCGCTAATGTTGATAAATGACTAACACTAAGAAAGCCCTCATCTGACCTGTTGAGGGATGGGCGCCGCCAGGGTCCACCAAGCCCAAGGAAGTTCTGATGGAAACATTAGAACACCCTACAACCTCAAACCTCAACAAACAAAAAATATGGTTTTGGGACTTTTTAAAAAAATGCCATTAGCCAAGACAAATCACTTTTTAAAAATAACATACCTTATTTTTAACATGTGCTGCGGTTCATTCCATATAAAAAAACAAAATTTCAGAATATTATTATTATTACTGATAACTGAATCATGTAATTAAAAACATCATCATAACCATTTTTTCATTTAAATTAGTTTTTTTCAAAGTCTTTAAATCAACCAGTCACAATCATAAAATCAAAAGTAAGTCTCAGAAAAAAAAATGATTTTTATATTTTTATCTTGTTTTTATTAAACTAGTATTCTTTAAAATTTCAGATATAAAAGCTTTGAAAGTTTTATTTTTATCTTTTAAAACATAATTTTGTGTAACCACACTTCAATTATTCAGCCAAATTTGTCTGGATTGTGCATAGGAAAAAAAGTCCTGACTGAGCAATCCATTAAAAAATTGAATTTTTACCCTGAAAATGGATGTTTTGTAATTTGTCAATCAGGTTATAGATCTATGTTTATTATAGATCTCAATCTGAGATTATAAACTTGGTTTATAAATAAATGAATGAAGTTTGTTGTGCAAAAGTATAGATTTCATTGATCGAAATCTTACTGAAAGTCAGTTTTAGCCAATAGGGGACTTAAAAAGTTATTGTAAAATACTTAACTGCAAGAACTCTTTCACCCAGTTACATTATTATAACAATCTACACAATCATTTACAAATATTCATTTGTTATTGATGAAACAGAAAGTTTGTTGGAGCTCAATGAAAGAATTCGTCTAAAGCTCAAGACTCTGATAGAGCCAGAAAAATGTAAAAAAATCTTGGATCTTGATGGTTTTAAGCCTTGGAGCTGGAAGAAAGAATCCTTATGTATTCAAATCTTACAAATGAGCTCAGAAAAAGGTCACAAATCTTTTGCTTCTTTGGCTCAGGTATGAATGTGTGATTAAAACATTACATGTAAAGCTTTATTAACAAATTTTACAACTATTTAAACATATATTATGGAGTAGACGCTTCAGCATGTGCCTTTATTATGCAATATCAGTGAAAATAAATTTAATTTACTTTAACGTTTTAGAGAAAGAAAAGAAGACTGCTACCAGTGTTGCAAAGTCTAAGTGCCAGATTTTCCCAGGCAGGAGTCAAATTCCCAAATTGGCCTAAAAATTCCCACATGCTTTAAAAACTTGGGAAAAACCTGAAAAGTGGCTTTTGCATTGATTTTAATGACTTTTAACTTTCAAATTAAACAATAATAAATATTTATGCAATTTAAGGTCATTTTTAATAGAGCACTTTCAATGTTTATTTGCTCTATAGGTTTTTAATTTACAACTTGGCTACTAAGCCAAAATATATATTATACTTTTTGATTTAAACATTATGAATTTTTTTAAAGTTATTTGGATATTCTTGTAATTTAAATTTGTAAATTGCAAAGAGTAAAAAGGTCTGTGATTAATATAATTTTTTTAATGAATACTTTGAAATATATTTTATTAAAAATGAATCGATCATTCATGGTTCATAGATTGTTTTATATTTACATATTATTAATGATTTGGTCCTTTATATGTAACAAACATTTTATGATGATTCGGGCTCAGACTAATTAAGTTTACTATTTAAAAGTAATACATTTACATAATCTGACTGTTAGCTGTATACTTTCAGTGACAATGTTGGGAAAAATCTAGCCAAAACGTCAGAAAAAAAACTAGATCCGCAATAAAAAACCTAGACACACTAAAAATTAACAAATATGATGTCGAAGAGCCTCCCACCATCCCTAAAAATGTATTTCTTATTTGAAAATAAGCATGTTTCAAATTTTTTTTTTTTAAATTTTCCTTCAAGAATGCATTGAATATTTTTTAATCTGTCTTATCTAAAAAAATCCCATGTTTTAGACAAAATCCTTTTAAATTCCCAAAGTCCCTTTTCTAAAATTTGGCTAAAAAATTCCCACGATTGGGGAAATTTCCCAGGACTTTGCAACAATGACTGCTACAATAACTTACAAAGCATGTAAAACGGGTAGTATCAGATGTTAAAGAAAAACAATTGGAAATGGACAAAAATTGTATAGTTATTTTAAATTGTAAACCATACTGCATGTACGTATGCGCTAAATAACTAATACTATTAATCTATAATAATTTTTTTTACATATATATCTATTGTTTTAACCAAATATGAATATTCTGTTCCTAATTTTATTTGAAAGTTTTAGCATAGTCCACTTAGGAATTATTATATGATGACCCTTGAACTACAGAAGTAATTAAAAATTTATTTGGTTTCTAATTATCTGGAATACAAGGAAATTTTAGAGAATTTAAGCCATTTTTTAAAACATTTTTTTTCCCTTAATTAAGATGGGAATTAAATCTATGCATTCTAGAAATGAGATGTTAATGTTATATTTTCTTGAACAGAACTTGTGTTTGCACCCAAAAATTAAAGGTTTATATGAGGCAATTTTCAAGATGACTTACAGGTCATTAAACCTCAAAAGCACAAGCAATGTTATGCTTGAATCTCACTTTTTCGCCCATCTTTTGATGACCGATTCCATTTCATGGGAGGTAAGCTTTTAGGTCGCAGTTCTTTTAGAAGAAAAATGGCATTCCAAATTTAAAGCTTTTTTAAAAAAATATGAACAGGATACAAATAAAAGCAAACTATTGTAAAGTAAAAAAAAAAGATTCATTAAGACATAATTATAGAATACTTTACTGTTATTTGAAAACTAAATTAGTTAAATTGGAAATGATTTTTCAATGGTTTTTTAAAAATTATTTTACATTACACATTTCTATTTTGACACCAATATTTTCTCAAATCCAAGAAATTCAATTTCAAGGCCATTATAACTTACCTCAGATAATTCTAAAAGAAAGAAATTATTTGAAAGGATTTATATTTTGTGTGTGCAGTCAGTATTCAAATACAGTTAAAGTTTCTTGTTTTACAACATAGATCCTTTTAAATTTAAGAGTAAGGAATATTTTTGTTTTATCTATTAGTATTAGACTATTTTCATTGCATGATATACAGCTGTATTTAAAAAAACAATGACAGGTCTTAGAAGTAATTGTACTAAAAAAAGATGATGCACCACCTGAAGCTCTTCTCTTCCTTGAGTATCTTTTTACAGAAATTTATTCATCCATGGGACCGCTTAAAATAAAGCAACGTCTTTTGGATCCGTAAGTTTTACTAAAAAATTTTTAGCTTTAGCCTATTGAAATGTTAATATCAGTAAACATTAAATTATATATGATTTTAATAATGTTTGCATCAGTAATTAGAACTCAAAACTTTTAACTGCATAGAGAATCCTTCCAGTGGGGGTTACATTGATGATCCCAGCTCTGTTGAAGTAGGGAAATCCCCCCCTCGCTGCGAGGTCACTTTAGTGGGAGGCATTTTTGACTCAATGTCCTGGATGCCCAGGTGGCGCTTCAGCAGGGACTATTGGGGGGGGGGGGTATGGTTCTCAACTGTTAGGTCTTTTTGGGGGAGAGGGCGGGATGGCCAAGGGAGTTTTCATGAGAGACCCCACAAGTTGGGTTATTGACTTTCTTCCTCATGTAGGATATTTAGCTGCATAGACTGGTCATTTACACTGCTTTAGTCTTTAATTTTATGTAAACTTTTAAAAGAAAGGGCAACTTTTTTTTATATTCTCTAGGGCTTTCATTATAGTTTAGAATAAGAATAGAATCTAAACAAAAATTCTTTTTAAATCACCTGTTATTGGTACCAATAGTGCAAACAGAAATATTATTACCAAAATCATTTATTAAAAGTTAAATAAAATCTCACTACCCATAAGTCTGACTGTTAGGCAATTTTAGGATCAAGTTCAATGCCTTAGATTTTCATCATTTTAAATAATTTTGAGTATATAAGTTTGTGCATTCTTTATTCTGCACAGGATTGAACTCCAGCCATATCTTAGATGTGACATGCATATTGCTTCAGTGAGAAACTGATGAAAAGTTACAATATGTGTTCTTCCAAATAAATGTTATTGCAACTTATTTCTACAGGTCTCTCAGGCCTTACCTGAGTGGGATAATGTCCCTGGAAAAACCAGAAATCACAAGTTTTGCTAGAAATTTTTTCGCAACCCTTGGTCTTCAAGGAATAATGTAAGTTAAATTGATTAAAAGTTTAATTATCCAATTAATAATTTAATTCATCCAGAATAAAAATAAAAGGTATAATTTAATTTTTTTTTACATTATGTTAAGTTTTGTCTCATTTATATTATATGTAATAATATAGTAATAAGCTACTCTTGAATTATTTCTTTTCTTAATATTTAAAGAAATATTCTATTTGTTGCAGTGAAATTTTACCCTGCTAAATTGAACAGAGGTTGGCAGTCTCCTTGTGTTTTAACTTTTTAAAGTTTTATTGTAAGTGATTTTGTTTTTTTAAAATGTACTTTAAAAATCCAGGCACTTTTATGTATTACATTTATGTTTGGCCCTCACAGAGTTCAATCCTGATCAGATACCATTATTACCAAGTTTTAGGATTTTATTTTTAGAAAAACATTTTAAAATTAAGCGACCATATACTTAAAATTGATATTCTTTATGTATGTACCAATTACAAATATTATGTCAAACCATGTATTTGTTTTGGAGTTTTGACCTATTTTTAAAAGTTTACACTTTCATGTTCTATCTTCAATATTGAAAGATTTTTAAATTGATTCATATTCATATTTTACTTGTTCTAACTTCTTTAAAATGTAAATGTAACTTTTTAAATGAAATAACACAATATTAAAATCTCGAAGATAAAATGAAATTAAATAAAGGTTTATAAAAGTATCTAAGAGTGATTTTTGTTTTACTTGTACTGCCTGTTTTATGTGTTAAAGTTAGTAGAATATTGTTTGAATAATTTTTTATCTTATAAACTATAAAACTATTCAGACATAATACAGAGTCAGTGTCCCAAAAAAATGTTTGTACTTTAAATGACCATTAGGGCATTAACTTCAACCAAAACACATCCTAAAAATCATAGTAAAATATTAATAATTATAAACCACCACAAAACTAAGCATACTGTCTACACCTCTATCTTAAGTACAATAAAGGAAATTACCCTAAAACAATGGAAACACCTAATTTTAATCTTGCTCCTCTCTGGTGACATAGAACTTAACCCAGGCCCAGTATCATCTAAATGCCAAATTTGTACAAAGACATGCACTAGTAAACAAGGAACAATTCAGTGGACACCTGTAATGAATGGTACTGCAGAGTTAGCCTGGATGCGAATACACCCTAGTAACATGAGTGAAATAATGAAAGTACATGGACAAGGGAGTACAATAGGATAAATAAAGTTACACAGGACAAAATGCGCTTGTCTAATGAAGAATGTCATCTCACCTGCTCTGAAGAGGAATCTTGTTAATGATTTGAAAAACAAGAAATATGCAATAATAATAGATAAGTCTACAGACATTTGTATACAAAAGCATTTGTGTATTTTGGTTCGTTTCTGTAGCGATAGATCAAATCAAATTGCCACCTGTTTTCTAAGCTTAATTCCAGTACACAAAGTAACATGGGGAAATTTATTTAATTTGATTAACGAGGAAATTAGAAGTTGTGACCAAAGTCTCACAAATTGTATTGGTTTTGGCATCGGATGGAGCTGCTAACCTGATTGGTTGTAATAATTCTGTATGGTCGAGATTAAAAAATGTATCTCCTAACTGCCTACAACTGAAGTGTACCTGCCATTCGCTTGCACTGTGTATTCAAAATGCAAAAAGTTAGACACCTTTCTCAGTTCTCATATGAAATCACAAAGCTTTACCCNCCCCCCCCCCCCCCCGTTCCATAAAAGAGGTATTTTCTATTTAAAAATGATCATGTTTCAAACGACTTTGTCATTTAAGTAGGTATATAGTGTAATATTGCTCTCTGGTAGCGTCACACGCGCGAAGCTATGTAGAACGACATTAAGTGGAGCTTTTATTCAGAGTTGTGCATTTTGATGTGACGTTACAATTCTCAAAAAACCTTATCCGCTCGTCACAAATGTGTCACCCCGTCCCGCCCCTACGTGCGTGGCGTCATTTTTGTTGACATTTTTCATATCACATAAGTTTGGCCTTTTGTGGCAGTCAATTTGGCTTTTTACCCAAATTACAATCTGGCAACTCACTGACAGTTCATGACAGACGCGCGTTAGCGCCTTATATTTCAGAGTAGTATAGAAGATAGATACTTTGTCTTTACGGGTTGTTTAATTATTAGTTAATCCTGGGTGAGGTCAAGTTTCGCAAATCTACTTCTTATTAATCTTATCCTATGTCAATAGATTGCATAATAGTTTGATTATCTAAAACTTGACCTCACCCATTGTAAAAGAAAAGGTAGCAGATAAATGATGTGTATCAATAATACACCCCGCCCCCTCTCTGCTTTCCTATATAAAATCGCTCTGTCATCTCTCAGTTTCACTTTTTCTTTGGATACTTCGGATTCCACCGCAGCTAAGTTCCTTCACTTTTCATTTTTATCTTCGTTTTGTTTGTGTCTTGTATGTTCGTTGATAAAGGCTCTTTGCCGAAACGTTCGCTGTTTTGTTACGTCAGGTCAGGCTAACCCATACCTTGTTTACGTCTTTTCCATTGAATTTTGCATCAATAATAATATCAAATAACTGTCAAGTCTCATTTTTGCAATTTTAGTTTTCAAATTCGTTTAGTTACTGTTTCATTGATTAACTATGACAACTGTTGGCAATTAACTTTTCTACTATACAAATACAAGTCATTTAGATAATCTAGTTTTTTTTTTTCCAGCTCTGGAAAATGTAACAAAGATATAAAACTAAAATTCTACCTCACCCTGGTGAGACCTATACTAGAATATGCATCTTCTGTATGGGACCCATCCACCAAAGAAAATATTGATAAGTTAGAACAAATCCAAAAAAGAGCTGCAAGATTCATCACAGAAGAATATTCAAAACTGACCAGAGTAACACCATTAGTTTATCATTAAACCTTGAAACACTAGAGGATAGAAGAACCAAGAGTAAATTAGTAATTATACATAAGGCAATTAATTCCAATTTAGAAATACAACACAAAGATAATTTAATACAACCCACAGATAGACATAAAGATAAAAACACCTTTCTTATTCCATATGCAAGAACAAACACATACAAGTTTTCTTTCTTTCCGTCCGGTATTTGGGCGTGGATGGGTTGTCTGAAGGAACCAGGAAAGCCAACACTTTATCATCATTTAAAACTCTAGTAAGAATACGGGACTAAACACAAACCATAGAAATACATAGGACACAAATAATCTTCTGTACAGAAGGAGCGTCTGTATCATATAAGATAAGATAAAATCCGGCTATTTTAACAATCGGGCTCCAGCTGAATTTCACTTCAAAATTTTGAATCTGGTACATCCCTACTTCAAACTTTATATTTAATACAGTTGTTTTTTTTGTCTGCTAACATTATCTCCCCACCTTTAATTACAACAAATTTTTATGTTTAAGCAATAAATCTAGACCAGAAGTGAAAATTACTTTTTAAAATGTTATGTTAAATTCTACATATAATATACTTTGTTTTAATTCATTTCAAAAAGGTACCCAATTTTCTCATGGATTGAAAAATCTCAAAAATCCTTATTAATAAACTCATCTTAATAAAAAATAATAACTGTATCATTCTAAATGAACTCATAAATGTGAGTATTCACTATGTGCGTGTTTGAGTTTGTTAAGATCAGTAAACATGTTAAAAAATTATACATAAATGCAACAAAAAAAAAGTCAAAGTCACCCACCCATTTTTCAGTTTTTCAAATCTTCTTTTGATTTAAGTTTTTAAAGTGTATACTTGTAGATATAGATCCAAATCTTAGGTTAAGTACAGTTTCTTTTATAGATGTATTATAATTATTTGTATCTTGAAGTTAAAGCTAAAAGTAATTAAATTTATTTTACGGAATAGTTTGAAATAGAATTAAATATTTAAAATATAAAAAAACCAGAACCATTCAATAGCACAAGGAATATGAATAATACAATAAATTTTAAAAAATTAAATCATATAATGATCAATTGTCATGCAGATATTTTTTTTTTAAATTAAGAAAATTTATTCAACACAAAATAATAAAGAGCAAGTTTTTAAAAAGTTCTTTGAATTGTATAGATTTATAATTTTATTATTACAACAATAAGAAATAAAATTAATAAACAACTTATATAGTTTTCCAATGTAAGGACTTGAGAGATTTTTAAATAAAAATAAGAAAATCATACTTAATTGTTTATATTTATATTGTTACCTATATTTGTAATATCTTGAGAAGATAGTGCTGAACCAGCATTATTTGGTGATGGCCAACCTTCAGCTATGATAATGGTATTATTGTTGGCATGAATAATCATCTTTGCCCCTGGATTTTGGGAGTCAAACATTTGCCCATCCACTACCTGTATAGCCTGGCCATCAAAACTAGCTAGATCAATAATTTTCAATTCAGTTTCCTCCCCAACATTGTCCCCTGGCTCTTTAACCTTCTTTGGACGACCTCTTTTTAATAAAGTTCTGTTCTCATGAGATCTCAAGTGCCTTCCTAAGTGCCCCTTATTGCTAAATGCACTACCGCACAAGCTACAAAGGTAAGGCCTTTCACCTGTATGCATTCGGGCATGGTCTTTTACCATGTAACGCATTGCAAATGCTTTCCCACAAGTCTCACATTTGTATGGTTTAACTCCAGTGTGAGAAAGTTTATGTTTTGTAAGGGCCATTTGAGTCATGTATCCTCTGCCACACTCATCGCAGTGATAAGTGATACCCCCCACTTCTGATTTGTGGTGTTTCATATGAATTTTGAAACTTTCCTTAGCCTTGCTAGAATAGGTCTTCCCACAGACCCAGCACTTCAAGGGCTCTGTACATGGCCTGCCATTCTTGTGTTTAATAAAACCCACAGAGCTGTAGAATTTTTTGCCACAATCTGTGCAAGTGTGAGCATCCTTTGGGTTTTCATGAACTTTATAACGATGTAGCTTTAGATACCCAGGTGTACTAAAACGAGACGGACAAAGATCACATTGCAGTGGTCCAGTGAAGACATCTTCATAATCATCTCTTTTTAAACAGGTGCCCATTCTGAAATGCTTTTCATAACCTGCACGTGTTCTGTAAGAGCGGTAACAGTCAACACATTCAAACACTTTAGGTTTTTTTTCATTACAATGTGATGACAAATGCTTTTCTAACTCTTGTTCACTGGTAAATGGCCTAGAACAAATGAAACAGAACAATGATGAAATGCATTTTCCAGTCTTCATGTGTTCTGCACATTCAGTCGTGCAACTAAAATGTTTGTTACAAAAAACACACGATCTGAGATTTGATGCCATTCCTAAAGCATTGTCCCATTTTCTCTTCCTTCCCCTTTTCTTTGGTAGCAAAACCACAGACTCATCACCAACATTGCTAATGGGATACTTATTTTTATCACTGAATTCATTGGTGTCATTTATTTGTATACGAAGTTTTGAATTTAATTTAGAGGATGCTGATGAGCGCACTTTGGGAACATAATCTTCACTGTCATCATTTAAATCTTCATTCCAATCTTCATTTTCACTCTCAGTGAACTGCTCATTTTTAATAACAGAATCTTCTTTACTAGATTTATATTCAGCAGTAATTTCATTGGTGGAGGGTCTAACATCAGGTTGTTCCATTTTGGATTTTGACTCTATTATCTTGGAGAAATTAATCCCTTTTTGCAGGGTAGATTTTAATAATTTGTCTTTGATTAAATGTTTCCCAATTTTTTGCCTACTTTCAGAGACTGCACTCAGAAATTTTAAGCCACCATCCAAGGAAGTCCCCCATTTAGTAGTTGCAAAGTCAGCTGCATGTTCCATGGACAATTCTGATGATGGCGTTGAAAGAAAATCCTCTGTTGTTTCCACGCAGTCCACACCAAGAATAACAGGCTCTTCTTCTTCCTGTTTGATTTTAGAAGATATTATTTTAAAAAAGCTTAAATCCATAAGATGTATTTAAATATGGTTTTCTTTAATTTCAAAAGGGGTTCATTTTGAATAAGGATTATGAATCTAAATTGTGCATAAAGTTTTTAAAACATCATTTTCTTAAAAATAAAGGAATATTTTTGCTGTATATTCCAAAAGATCCTTCATAAATTTATATTATCCTGAAATAATCTGACTGAGATAAAAGTAACTATCTTCATATTCAATGTAATGACAAAATAATAATGAATAAATCATGTAATGCTTCTGAAGATATTTTAATTTCTTACTTACTGTATCAAACTCGAGTATAAGTTTAAGATTTCATCCAACTATTTTTAAGGTTAAAGAATAACTATGATTATTATTATAATTTATGGAAGACTAACTGTTTTGTTTGCCATAATTTTTTTCAGTTTTTGCATGAAAGTTTTACATAAATACTTTCTTAATTTTTACAAACTATACTTATTTTTGTGTCCCATAACCTCGTAGTCGTAGGGAGTTTCCATTAGAACTTTCTCAGGGATTGGTAGACATGGAGGTGCCCATCCCTTCTCAAAGTCAGTTGTGGACTTTTTAGCAATAGTCAGTAATCAACATTTATATTGCGACTTCAACGTGGGCTGGATCCCACACACCTCAGCTTGTGAGGTGAGCGCACTGTTGACTTCAATATCCATCCCCCAGACTATTTATAAACTTACTTAAAACTTACTGTTTGAACTTTGGTCTCCAGAATTTGTCCAGTTTTAGCATGAACTTTTTGCACAGTTACCTTTCTGCAAACAACCATTTTAACAAAGGCTTCAACCATAGTCTTTTTAACAACTTCTTGATCTTTTTCCATCTCTTCATTTGAAGTGTTGTTGCTTGATGTAATGTTCATAAGAGACTGACATGTATTTGTATTATTTTGTGACAAATCCTGTAAAGACTGAAGTGAAGTGCCTTTGTCAATATTTGTTTCAAGTTCTGCTTTTTGCAATACATCACTACTTTCTAAAGCATTTACAGATGGAATTGTATTAAGCTGTCTTAGTATTGATTCAATAGTCTCATTGTTGGCAACAGAGCTGCCATATCCTATGTTGCCATTGGGTATGTTATCTTTGCTTTCATTTTCACAAACTGGCTGGTTTACCATTAAGTCTACTGGTGGAAATGTTGTAAAATTAGGCGTAAAATTACTGGTCTGCAGATCTGTTTCACTTATAACTTGAAAAGAATCAAGTTCAGAATCAGGTTTTGAACTTTGGAACTGACTAAGCAAACTTTTAGGTAACAAGCTTTTAAATTTTGTAGAGCCACTTGATCCTGAGTTGGTGTTGAGTTGCACAACAATAGCTTTGCTTTGACCGGTAAAGCCAGGTATACAAATAGATGTTGGGCATGTTTCTAAGCCATTAACAGTTGATAAGTTGGCTAACTGCAAATTATGATCTTGGACTAAATTTTCTTGAGAGTCCATTCTGTATGAAATCTATAACAAAAAAATTAATTAAACATTAAAAAAATATATTTGGGAAATTAAGTCATCAACACATTTATGATGATTTAGTAAAGATGGAAAATAAATACAAATAATAATTAATTGACTGGTACATATATTACATTGTATTATATTGAATTTATAGTTTCATTTTGTGTTCTATTGTTAAATTGTTAAGAGGTGGCCTACACTTGAAATTGATTATCAATACCATTAAGTTAAGCTCTCCCACCAAAGGAGTATCAGTATCAGTTTCATAAACTTAACTTTTCATTGCATGACATTCTGAGTAGGAGAATAGCCCGAAAAGGTAAATTATTGTGTTATCCTGGAGCAAATTATTTATGTTACTGGATGATGCCAAATTTGAAAACTCTTAAGAGGCAGGAAAGGATTTCAATTTCCCACTTACTTCGCGACACGGCTGTAAGCTTTGTTTCCCAACATTGACATAATAACTTCGAGCTCTCTGTTGTGCTCAGTGACAGAAAAGTAGTCACACACTCTCCTCAACAATTACTTTCATAAAATGTCACTCGTCACTAAATCATTAGCAGCGTATGCCACGCGCAGGAGAGCTATTAGTTTATGTTTGGCAAACTAGGGTGTTGCAGGGTGGGGGTGACAAGTAGCTAACCACAGAGCACATTTCCAGAAACAACAATGGGTCTGCAGTTATCCCCTCCCCCAAGGTTCATTTGCTTTGTTCTGATTTCTTTGTGATATAGTTTGTTCAACCCCCCTTTCATTGCAATATTTATGAGCAAATCTGTGGCGTATGCTACGCCGCGGGCATCTAGTATATAATTAATTCACTAGGACAAGCACATGATGTGTGCTAATAAGCATGATGAATTACACTTTTCAGGGCCGACCATCACATTTACAGTTGGCAAGCAATGGTGGTTTAGGGCGGGGATGGCAGGTAACAACAGCAATGCGCATGTCTTGAGACTAACAATGCATTGGAGGTCCCCAACCTCCCGATGTTCACTTGCATTGTTTTTATCCTGCTACTTTTTGTGTACGTGAACTATCTATGAGCAGTCTGCTGCATATGCTACGCCGTAGGTCGTATCTAATATTATATAATGTAATAACGAGAAATAAGCCTAGATTAGTAATTAAGGTTGGTAGTGGTTAATTGAGGCTTATTGGCTATAGGTCTTAAGAGTAAGAGCATGATTTAGTCACGCTAATATCAGAGCTGAATGACAGAATTATGATAGTTTCCAGTTTCATCGCCCATGTCCACAGTATGAGCAGGGCAAAAGTCATAGTAGTGTAGGGCGTTTAGTGCAAATAGCATAGGGGGATATGGACTGCAATGCGATGTCACAATGAAAATTGCCGAAAAAGAATTTTTAAAAACTCACACTCACACATGTGGGGCCGGGGGCCCAAAAACTTTTTTCCCTTATATGGGCTCTATAAAAATTGAAAATTACCAATTTTCCTATTTCTGTATAGATAGAAGCATCTAACTTTGGAAATTTTTTTAGTACATGTTCCCAACAATAATTTTTTTTAAAAAGTTACATTTCCCACTCATGGGGGCCAAAAACGTTTTTTTCCCCTTATATGAGCAATAGAAAAATTGAAAATTACGAATTCTCCTATTTCCCATATAGGTAGCAGCATGAAACTGAAAAAAATTTAGTACACGCTCGACCACAATTGGCAAAGAAGAAAGTTAAAATTCCCTCTCATCTGGGCCCGGGTGCCCAAATATAGTTATTCTTATATTAATTAAAAACCGACTCATCACTAATTCTTCAATGTTCCGTGTAGGTAGGAGCATGAATTTTTGGGAAATTGTTAAGTACCCTCTCATGACGAAAGTCGGTGTAAAAGAATTTTGAAATACACAATCATGGCAGCCATGGCCCCAAAGCCTTTTTTTTTTGTTTTGAAAAAATGTATAAAAATTGAAAATCTATAATTCTCTTATTTCCTGTGTAGGTAGACAAGGAAAAATAATTAAATAAATTTTAAAAATTTCCACTCATGGGTGGCCAGGGGTTAAAAACCATTTTTTTCACCTAAAATGGGCTATATGAAAATGAACCAATGCTAATTCTCCAAGTTCTGTGTAGGTAGAAGCTTGAAACTTTGGGAAGTTATTGAGTACCCCTTCTTCCTGCGATGGTAAGCTTAAATCACCTCTCACTAGGGTGAGGATTGCCAGAATATAGGTTTTTTCCCAATATGAGTTATATAAAAAAGACGCATCTTTAACTCTCCAAGTTCTTGAGTACTTAGGAGCCTGAACGGTTGAAGTTAATATATTTAGTATATCCATCTCGATTCAGATTAAAATCAATAGGTGTTTTGAATTGGTGTTACGAATTGGTGTTACGCAGGTTCTCAACGCTAACTGAAATCCTAATTTCCGCAGCAAATCGCGGGTAAAATTGCTAGTCTTTATATAATTCTCTACATGGTCCAACCATGCCGGACAAGAAGCTGTCTGACCTCTGACCCCACCGACCAATCAGATTGCAAGAAAAGGTAGTAAACATTCAACATTTTGTTGAAAATGAGTCAATCACTATGTTCTTTCGGAACAACGAAATAACATGTAATTCATAGTGTAATGGTTATAACTTTAACCTAACACGCGGAGGTCCCAGGTTCAATCCCCAGCTAAGACATTACATTTTAAATTTTAAAAATGTTTGTGCCTGTTCTTTTCCCACAATCTTTTCAATCACCATAACAAGCACAAGTGGGAATAAGCTTGACGAATGACCTTTGTCAGGTTATGCCAATTAGTTTATGGTTGGCAAGCTAGGGTGGTGCAGGGTTGGGGGTGGCAAGTGGCTAACCACAGTGCACATTTTTCCAGATCAATCATGAGTCTCAGTTTTCCCCCCATCCGAGGGTCATTCACTTGTTCTGATTTTATCGTGATGTAGTTTGAATGTGTTCTACCCCCCCCCCACCTTCTTTGCACTATCTATGAGCAAATCTGCGGCGTATCATACGCCACGGGCATCTAGTTATAATTGTAATTCAAATCAAAGCATCAGTAATATCGAAATGTGGGCCAAAAAATGTTTTGATTGTTGTCAGCAGGAGACCCCGGCAAATTTAGAGTTACTAGACTAGAGTAGAGTCATTGATCTATCTTTTAAAGTCAGCCTGGTTGTGGAGAAAAACACTTGATAATACTAACAGTTACAAGACTGTAAATTAACTCTTAATGTACCAAAGGGCAGTAATCTGTGGCTTACCGTTTAGTACCAAAGAGCGGTAATGCGCGACTTGATAGAACTCTCTTTAGAAACAAAATTACAGAAAATAAAAACCATTGAGTGCAAATGCAATATGAACGATGTTTTCGACTTCCGGCAATGGCGGCTGTTTACATTGCTAGTTTTATCGCTAGATTCGCGATGTTTTTGGAAGATTTTACTTTTTTTTTCGAAGATGCGATTTCACTATACTTCATTACTAAAATATTAGTACTGAACTACAGGTAAAAATAGTTTTAAACTCAAAACGGTCTTTCGGATACATAAAATAACCATTCTTATTATAAAAGATGACGTCAGTATGACTTAAATGACTATAATAATAAAAATGGATTTAACGCAATTTTTAAAATTTTACAATCGGTTGATTGCAATTCTGGAAATTCTTATGGTACTGAGGCGCAAGTTTTCCAAAAACCTTATGCCTTATCATGCCTTATGGTACATTAAGAGTTAAATTACTGAATTACTGTCACTGAGTCACTGTTTTGTAAAATAAAAAATGAAATTTTTCACTTGTCCTTTTTTTCTTTTATTTTAGCTAGACTTAGGCTTAGACTGTCAGAAAACAGTACTATGTTTTAAAAACAATATTATCATAACTAGATTGTGCCAGGCGCCGTGGCGCCCCCCGTTTTTTGGGCGCCTACGGCGCCAACCTTTTTTTTAAAGACCAACTAACTTGTCCTTTTTTGATAAATATTGTGCCGGGCGCCGTGGCGCCTGCGGCGCCCCCTTCTTTTGGGCGCCTACGGCGCCAACCTTTTCTTTAAAGACCAACTAACTTGTCCTTTTTTGATAAATACGAATTATTAAACTTTATGAAATGTACGCAAAGTATTTATTTAATAATAATGCGGCGCCCCCTTTTTTTGGGAGCCTACGGCGCCAACCTTTTCTTTAAAGACCAACTAACTTGTCCTTTTTTGATAAATACGAATTATTAAACTTTATGAAATGTACGCAAAGTATTTATTTAATAATAATAATAGGGGGTTGTATTTTGCGTACCGATGCACACCAAACAATGACGTCATTATCATATTAAATATTTTTGAGCGCTCATAAACTAACTGCTGTAGACTGTCGTACATCGCTTGAGCGTTACGTTACAAACATACATACCCACACCACTGGGCCATTATATATATAATGATGACGGTAACATTCATTTTCAATATTTTTAGTTTCTATGTATTATATTATTGCTAGTCATTGCTACTATTAACTACTATTATAGTATTAATATTTAATATTAACTATCTATTAATACTATTAATATTAACTATTATTATTATTAACTATTAACTGATAGTGATGAACTGATGTAATTATAGTTAATATAATATTATTATTAAGTATAGTTAAATTAGTTATACAAGTTATAGTTGTCTTGTAGGCCTACTTGCATTCATTTACGATGTCTTTTTTAAAATTTATAGTCTTGCCTGCGGTTAAAGTGTCATTCTTTAAAGTATATAAGTTATCAATTTTATCATTAGATAATTTACTATACATTATTTAGCACAAAACTTTACAGATAGACAATCAAACGTGGTTGGGATGTAAATCAATTCCTATAATTCTTTAAAATAACTTACGAATTTATTTTGGGCTTCAAAAACTGTTTAATTCTTACAATCTCAATAAACTTTAATCAATAAATATGCAAATATATTTATGTAGCAAGCGTTTGATTAAGACTTTTTATAAATTATGAGAATAAAAAGTATAAAAATGAAAAGAATTTGTTATAAATATATTTCTAAAGCAAAACTTCATCGTGATAAAAAAATTCTATATTTGTTTGCAAGATGGCTAACAATTTACCAGGTAAAACAAGTTTTGGTCGTTAAAGAAATTCTATTTTGATTATTTTTAAATATTCTGAAGTATTTATTAAAAAGAAGTGATAATAATTTTAAAAAAATTATTGTTCAATTAAAGTTTCTTTTTTTTTGTTAATGGTTCAAATTAAAAGCCAAAACTATATTATTATAAAATATTTTCCAATGACGAATAAAACGCTTTTCGGCCAAAATACAATTGTTTATGGAAAGGGAGAAACTTCCGTTTTATGATTTCCAATTTCTACGTCTACTTGTAACTTGTAGATTTTGACTAAAAAAATAATTAGGTGTAAGCCTAAGGGATTAGATATTCATGTACAATTTATTTTAAAACTGAAGAGGTATAAAAATATTCCAGAAAAATTAAGGTATACGTCATTGTTAATGTGAATATTAGAAAAAAAGTAATTAGGCCTATTATAAAAAATATATTAACAAATTAAATAATTAAAGGGAGGCGTTGGCTGAAACGGAGGGTTCCGACCGCAGCGTCGCGTCTCTTCCGGTTGCTATGCAGAAGAGTTGCTTCCCTTGAATTTTGTTGTTTTCTTACTTATTTATGACCTCCCCTTGGCGGTAAAATGTAAATTGTATTTGTTTATTATCATTTTTGGATTTGTATTCGTGCGCCGCGAGAAGGGGGGGGGGGCTCTCCTGTTCATGAGTATATTCTAAGAACTATTTGATGCTCATTTAGAAAAGGAGTGCTGCTAATTCCTTGGCGGGCTACCATGTCGTTTCCATTGCCATTATTAGTAAGTAGTAAGTTTTTGTTAGAATTTTCGGAAAATTTAAGATTTTAGGGTTTGGGTTAGGTATAGCTTTAGAATTTTCGGAATATTGAGGTCCCAGCCATCATTCAGAACCTCATCTCGACGATCCCAGCAATCATTCAGAACCTCATCTCGACGTTCCAAGACAGTTCTTAGGTTAGGTTTAGTTATCAATTTCAAAAAATTGAAGATTTTAGGGTTTGGGTTAGGTATAGCTATACAATTTTAATAGTGGCAGCAGTGATCTAATGCGTGAATTTCTAAAAGGATTTAAAGAGTGTGTTGTGATTCCGATGCCTGATCGGTGAGTACCCATTATTTTGCTTTTATGTAAAACGCTAAAAAATAATCCTTAAAATATTAGAATGTCCCCCCAATCCTTCGGCCATCTTGTTGCTATGGTACGGCACCGCCGGAAAAGTAATGCGAGCCCCATGAATTTTTTTTTTTTATTTGCCGGTAGCTAAAAATACTGCGCAATTTTAGAATCCTTGATTCCCCTACCCGTCTGATTTCACGGGGGTCGCACTACTTTTCCAAAGGTCACGGCGGTCACGTACCTTAGCAACAAGATGGCCGTCGATAAAGGCGGTGCGGTCGGCACTATCCTTGTTTACCGGAGGCGTTATTCTGAGATATTTACGAATAACGCCCGGCGTTATAAGGAGAAATCTCCGAATAACGCCGGGCGTTATTGGTAAAAATCTCAGAATAACGTCTGGCGTTATTCGGAGATTTCTATTTATAGAAACAATCAGTACTTTATTATCATTATAATTTAGGATTATTTGTAGCTGTCATAGAAATAGATAAAAAAAAAAAATCAAATAAATAATGCTTAGTCTTGTTAGCTGTACTAATTGATTACTAATAATGTTAAAATAGTAATATTGATTTCATTGTCATTAGTTTTAGCCCCAATAGCCAATAATAACTACTCAATTAATGATAATGTTGATGTATTTAGATGTGTATTATAGTATGTGTATACATCTTTTAAGTGGTATTTTACAGATAATTACTGCACTTGAGATTTTAGCCTTTTAGTTTTAGAAAAAAAAATAATCTGAACACCAGTCCACCAGTTGTAACTAGTAACTTGACTTGAATAATTTTGAAACTGCCTCTTATCCTATTTGTATTAGTATTATTATATTATCAACTGTGTGTAACTGGAGTATGTGCGACTGGTTGAAAATAATTTTCTACTTGGTATTAAAAAATAATAATTTTTTGTTAAAACTGTTGGCACCTTTACTTGATTTAAATGGCTATGGATGATTGAAGTTGTAGTACGCTCAGTGACATTGACGACTATGAAGATTGAATAAATTAATATTAAAATTATTAATTAAGTTTCATCACCGTTAGTTGTTAGAAGTAATTGTTTGTGAAAGTAATTGTTTGTGACCACTGTTAGTGTTAGTTAGTGGTAGTAATGCTTATGTTATAATTATAAATTGTATTATTATTTATTATTAATTTAGTTTCATTACCGGTACCGTTAGTTAGTTAGTTAGCCGTTTGAAGTCATTACTAGTGACACTAGTTAGTAGTACTAGTACTAGTACTTAATCTTAGTCTTAGTTACTAACTTAGTTCAAGTTCAAGTCTAAGCTTAATCACGGGGTTCCCAACTCTAAAGTGCATAACAAAAACCACTTTATCATATTACTAATACAAATAAAAAATAAAACCAATGTGAAAGTAATTAAAAATAAATCAATAAATAAAGTGTCGTAATCGAAACCCGAACCTCGGACCATTGTTATAACCAAAACAATACGATACTCACTAACCATTAGACCACACAAGCACATAGTGTGAAATATTTAAGAATGTTATAATAAACTGGCAAAAAGTGACGTCTAACGCTATAAATCATGGGAAAATCTCCGAATAATCACTTCGATAATTAAATTAGGCCTAATAATTAAATGAAAAATAAGTATTAATAATTAAGTATAGTTACTAAGGCACTTGGATGAAAATTTCAAAACAATTTTAAAAATCTAAAAATAATGTAGGCTTATAGAGCAAAGTGAATGGTTTAACAAAACACCAAGGCCAAGATTAACTTTCTAGCTCAAGTGTTTCAAAAGATATGAATTTTTTTGTGAGACCCCAAAAACCTCTTTTTTTTTATAATGGGACATCGGGACATGGGATTTTCCTCCACATTTCGTGACCCATATGAGGGGCTCTACTTTTAGGCTTATAATTTTATTATAAAATTATATACAATTCTAATATTTAAAGGGAATACACTTAGACTTAGGCCTAGATATAAATGCTAACAATTTATGAATTAAATTCTACATTTAGTGATTGTTAACTTTGTGCAAAAAAATATTTTTGATGGTGATTTTTTTCTTTATATAAATTATAAATGTTGGAAATATGCCGACTAAGCATATTTTCAATTATTTTTGTTTTTTTGTTTTGTTTTACTGTTTGTTTTCTTTAAAAACACTTTAAAATAAATATTATATACATATTTATTTAATCATTTCTTAGCAATTGTTTAAAATTTACATTTAAAAATAAGGAATACAATCACTAATTGATTTATTTACTAGTCATTGTGAATTATACTTTTTAATGTATTAATTCTATTTATATCCATTAATAATAATAAACAAAAAAAACATGATCCCACTAAAAAAATATCTTAAAGTCCAAATAAAATAATACAATCCCAATAGAATATGTGTTTGTGTTGTTACACTGTTAATATTTCATTTTTAAATACATTATCATTAACCAATTTTGCTGGATTTCAATTATAAGTCTATTTTTTACTAAAGAGAAAAAGTTATTTTAAACGTTATCGATAATAGGTAAGTTTGAGACACATGTGCCAAAAACTTCTGGAGAATTTTTGGGGAGGAAAATGTAAACATAACGTTATACACTTTGGATATGTTGTTGTGGTTTATGATATTATCTAAAGTGAACCTTTTTTTCTAAATAGGACGGTTCGTTAAAAAAAAGATATTAATGGGTGAATATAGCATTTTTTTACCTTTAATTTTTAAAGTTAAGAACTCTTATAAAAATTATCAATGAAGGGCCTAATGATAGGTCAACATGGCGGCTTTAGTATTTGGGCGGAAATAGAACATGCATTGTGGTCTATAATTTGCTAAAAATTCCCAAAGAGAGCCACCTAAGGTAAATTAAAAAGTGGGAGTCACAAAAATGATAACGAAAATAGGATACCAGTTTTTTCGGGAATTTCCGGTCTTATCCAAGTGCCTAAGTATAGTCTATACTATAAATTAATAAAGTATAAAGTAAAGTATGGTAAAAAATGATTACTTAGTCCGCACCCCCTATATCGGCGGCCATCTTGTTGTTAAGGCACGTGACCGCCGTGGCTTTCGGAAAAAAGTGCGAGCCCCCGTGAAATCAGAGGGGTAGGGGAAACAGGGATTCTAAAATTGCGCAGTTTTTTTAGCTACCGGCAAATTAAAAAAAAAAAATTCACGGGGCTCGCATTACTTTTCCGGCGGTGACGTGCCATAGCAACAAGATGGCCGAAGGATTGGGGGACATTCTAATATTTTAAGGAGTATTTTTTAGCGTTTTACATGAAAGCAAAATAGTTGTAAAAATGAAGAAAACAATGGGTACTCACCGATCAGGCATCGGAATCACAACAAAGGAGGATACACTTTTTTAATCCTTTTAGAAATTCACGCATTAGATCACTGCTGCCACTATTAAAATTCTATAGTCTATAGCAGAGGTTCCCAACCCTGTGCCCGCGGGCGCCATGGCGCCCGCGGAACGATTCTTATGTGCCCGCCCCTCACTATTCGACAGAGACAGAATTTTTTTCATAAACATTATTTTTAAATGTGTTTTATTTTTATTCATTTGTTTGAGTTTTAATTTTTTTTTTTTTT
>MUZC01004645.1:336820-363298 GCA_002072015.1 Radix auricularia | reverse complement strand
GTTGTTCTGAGTCTTAGAGTGAGGATCCTCTCCGTGCCTGATGATGGGGGTTTGATGGATGGTATAAGAGTGTTTTTAACAGCAAAACCCATACCATGCTGTCTAGGTTCGTCTTTCGGTCTGCCTTGCCAGAAGAAGGTGTAATTGGCCTCTTTGAGTGAACCGTTGTCTGGGAGCCTGGTCTCCTGAAGGCATGCTATGTCAATCTTTAGCCTTTTAAGTTCTCTATCGATTATTCCTGTCTTCCGTGAGTCGTTTATGGACTGCAGATCATCAGTGATGTCGGGACACATAGTCCTCACGTTCCAGCTAGCGATTCGAAGAGCTGGGGTCTTCTTTTTCTTTTGTATATTTCTTGGTGCAGGGCTTAGAGGCCCACTTGTTGAGTGGTACTCTAATCTCCACGCACCCAGTGGAGAAGGCAGGCCATGACGGGATAGCACCTATTTGACTGGGGGCTGCCCAGTTTGAGGCGGGCGGTAGCTATCCAGTGAGACATTGGTAGTCTCTCCCACCGTCGGAAGCAGCCCCTGGCGCCTAGCTCTACGTCAATTGAGCGTTGGCTTATAACCGGTAACTGCTGCTTCCCGTGTTTTGTCGACACCTTGCGGCGACGCTGGAGTGTCCTCTCCAGAGGTGATGCAAGCCTGGGCGGGTATTATGGAGAATTAGCTGCTGCCCATACAGCATATCCCCCCTCTCCACGTCAATGGTGTAACCAAGGGAACGACTTGCGTCGATGCAGCATGTACATGTATATGTACATTTGTAATGTTAATATTCATTCTGTGGACTATTACATGAAAATGAAGGTAAATGATTATTTCTTTAACTATTGATAATTAAGTGTATAGATTTAGACCAAGGTGCTAATGAATCGCGATCCCGACTTGCGCGCGCACCATCTACAGATTTTTTTGGGGGGCAAGTTGGCAGGTCTGATTACTAGTGACTAGTTACTTGACAAGGCCTACGCCACTTTCACTTAGACTTCAGACTTATGACACTTATGGCTATACTATGGCTTTTACAGTAGACTCAGTAGTAATAAATTACAACTCACACCACAAATGATTTCAAATGAGTCGGGATATTTATTATTTATGTTTATAATTGTAATGTATAGATAGGCTAATTTAATATTTAAGTAATCCTAAAGCTTCTTACAATTACATTTTTAATTTATTAAATACATTACTGTATTTAAAAAAATATTGGTAAAATGATACTTTGTTGACCATTGCCCTTTGAATTATTACTGGTGGCCATCTTTGTTGCTATGGCACTTGACTGCTGGTAAAGTAGTGCGAAAGCCAGGAATGTTGAGGGGTATGGGAACAGGGGATTCTAAAGTTGGTGGCATGTTTTATTATTTAAGCAACCTTCCGATTATGAAAAATTGGAAAAAAGTAAAAAAAGGAAGAGGTACTCACAGTTGATGTCTCTGAATCTCGATAAATCCTATAAGGCATAAAATACTTTCCTTAAAAAAAGCTAAAATTAAATTTCTATAGCTATACATGCCTAAACTAACCCAAACCCTAAAAACTTCCATTTTCCTAAAATTCTAAAGCTATGGTAAATGAGTAGTATAAGTACAAGGCTATGACAGATATGATAAATTATTGATTATTGGCTATGCTAAAATACTGTCTTTTCCAGCCTACATCTTTGTTACTTAATGCATGTGACAAAGATGGCAGCTACATAATAAGTACAGAAAGAAAAAAAAAACAGAAATGTAAAAACATGTTAAATATTTTGTCTAAATTCTCTGAAGCTGAAATTAAAGTTTGTACTCACTTTTCATTCTTCTAAATTACAATAATTTTTTTTTCTACTTTGAAAAATAATTTTCCAGATATCATCCAAAACATCACCTCTTAGATACGTCTAACAACCAGCAAAGAAGTCAGCCCTCATATATTACTGGTGGGTAGATTCAGCTTCCATTTTGCAAAAGTTTACCTGAAAATGTATCAAAATTTAATTTCTGCTGCAATGTAGAGCACCTGAGACAAAGCAAAAAGAATGTGCTATCTAATTTGTGGGCTAACTTCATCACTCACAATTTAGGATGCCATAGCCAAAAATTTCATATTTAACGATATTCTAAAAATGTAGGAGAGGGGAAACTCCTCCCGAAACCAATGTTCTCTTTAAGCTACGTTATACGTTGTTGCACTGGTATGTGACCAATGTTCCCTTTAAACTTCGCGGCTCCATGGCCGCACAGATATCTTACCAACGCTGGGTGGCAGTATTTTTCCAGTAAATTTTAAAAAATTTAGCCTTAAAGATGGTTTCTGTGCAAATTTGCACACAGGATTTTTTAATTTACACATGAACCAACAAACTTTAGAGGGAACATTGTATGTGACCAACAGTTTAGAATTACTATTTGAATTTAATTGTAAAATATTGCAAAAAAGATGGATGTTGTTAAACTTTGAAAACAAGTTTTTAAAAAATAAATAAATAGATTAAAGCTTTTGGCAAACTTCCTCCTCAGTCCTGTAAGGATTTTCCGTAATATTAACTGCTAATGATATTAAAAAATAGCTGAAAATGTATTTATTTTATTATTGTCATACTGACTCCATTTTTAGGATAAGAATGGTTATTTTACTTATCCAAATGACCGTCATGAGTTTAATACTATTATTGCTTGTAGTTTAGTACTATTGTTTCAAAAAAAAAGTAAGCAAAATCATATCTTCAAAAAAAAAAAAGTAAAAATATTACAAAACTTCGCAAACCAAGTGAAAACACGAGCGAAGCAACCGCTGCAAATGCCAGAAGTTGAATGCCTTATCTTTCATGCATTGAAAAGTTTTTACTTACTGTGATTTCATTACTAAAAATAATTCTAACGAGGCATGCTTCACCGCACTTTGGTAATAGTGGGTAGGCCTGTATTACTGTGCTTTGTTAAATTAAACGTTAATCATTTAATGCAGCTATGACTGCAATATCTGACCATATTATATACTCATTCTATAGCTGACCCCAAAAAATAATAGGGCAGCGTAAACTAAAGGCAAATGGTACACATTTAAAAAAACAAACTACAAGCTAAATCAGTCATTATGATTGTTAACTTTTATTTAGGTTAAGGAACAAAGAGATTTAAATAACAAAGAGGATTGATGTCATTTTTTATATCATTTGCTAGAGGTATTTTAATTGTATTAAAAAGAAAAGAAAAGGTTGTTTTTTATATTTCGTTTTACTAAAGACAGTAAATAACAACAGAAATGTTTCATCAATATTAAATTCAATATAGTTCATAAATTTAAAAAATATCAGAGCAAGTTATTTTGTAATAAATAATTCTATAAAAATTAAAATCCTTCCACTCATCTGATTCTCCTAACAGTTGGTTTAACTCTTCCTCTGTTGTGGATTCATTTTCCGCATTTATGTAGTCATGACTGGTAGTCTTTGTCTGTTTCTTCTTCCAATAAAGCATTGTCTTCTGACCCGTCCAGTGAGTTGCTGATGCTGCATTTCTTAAACCATTTTTCAATCATATCTGATCGAATCGAATCCTATGCATGCTTAACCCATTTAACAATGAGATCAATTTCAAGCTTCTGGAGATTGCCCCCTTTTGTCAGTTTAGCCTGCCCAGAGCACATTCATTCAGACCCCATCTTGTGAAGTCTGTCTTTGAATAAAAACAGACATCTAGGAGTTACAGAATGGTAGTTATTCCCTTCTGGTATAACAGCATGTGTTGTCTTCATCTTCTTGGCAACTCTCTTCACTTCTTCTGTCTTGTGCGCACTGAACATATCCCAGACGAGCATGGAAGGTTTCTTTAGAAACCCTCCTGGTCTTTCATTCCATACCTCCTCTATCCATTCAATGGTTCCACTCTCCTCCATCCATCCTCCTAGGTGTGCACGGACTATGACACCAGCCAAAAACTATAGTGTTTTCTGCAATGTTTTCTGTTTGAAGATAATAACGGGAGGTAGCTTCAATCCATTTGCTAAGCAAGCTAAGACTACAGTAATGTGAGTCTTTTCATATCCCATTGTTTTAATCAGAAAGGTTTTCTCTCCAACTCCTGTCACTTTTCTGTTACTTGGCAGATAGAATGTCATAGGATAGGAATTTAGTCCATTTTTCTCATATGAGACAGTTCGATTATTTGTTATTTTGCTTAATTATAAATCTCTGAAAAGAATAAATTTGTTCTTTCAGATCTTTTGGGAGCTTTTGGGCTATTTTAGTTTGTTGACAAAGACATTTGTGGTTCTGCGTACATCTTTGCTACATCTTTGCTATTAGAGCAATTACGGTATACTCAGCATCACTTACACAGTATTTAGGAGTATACAAGAATCGGCTGATACCTAAACAGTATCATAGCACACGGCATGCTGTATCGTGGAAGTGCATATTAATACTAGGGCTCTTTTGGTTCTTTCAGTACCGGTATCGGGATCGATATATTAAGTTGTAGAGATATTTACATTATATATTATTTTAACTCTACATAATATATTTTTTTCTGAATTTTTTGTGTGTCAAAATGTCACTTGTTATGAAATATTGGTGACATCAATATCTGGAACTTAACATATTACTGATACCGATATCCTGATAGACCCCTAATTAAAACATTCACAAAAATAAACAAAAGGAAATATAAGTTAGTACAGATGTTTAATAATATTTAAAGATTCTTGTAAAGCAATAGAATTTTGTAGAATTTAGACATGACCTGCTTGTAAGCCAAACCCCCAACCTTTTTCCCTAGATTTTTTCCCCCAAAAAGTTGGCTTTAGAATAAATATATATAGTAAGCACTGCAGCATTTGACATTGGAAATTTAAATTGAATGATTTAATTGTTGTTTTTTTTTTAAAATATTTGTCATTTGTGGCCATGCTTGCTACAGCAAAGCTTCATTTGTTTAGAATCATTCTTCTATTATTGACAATGTTGTGACCTAAGTCTTTAATTTTGTCGCTACTGTAGACAGCATTTGTATATTATATTAGCATCCACATTTTATAAAAATAGATTTGGAATTCACCACTCTTGAACATTGAAAGGATAAATTACAGCTTTATGGGCTGGGGGAATATATTATTATATTAATTTTTAATATGTACCTTGCTTTGGGTGTGGGGTGTCAAAAGACTTCCTTTATGTTGTTTCAAAACTGTCTCCTCTAATTCTACTTGTTTTTACTGTTAACATCAACAGTGCTGGGTGAATAAAAATGGCTGAAAGACCAGTGAGCTTATTGTGTCAGATATAAACCTACAACTTATCAAATCTACTTGTAACAATTACAGTCCTGATTTGAAAGATCTCACAATAATTTATTTTCGACTGATTATTTCCATTCCAAAAATACTATGTGTACATTTAATATTCTTTCAGGTGGTCTTATTTATTTACATCTGACAAAAAGAATGGTTTGTGTTCCTTGCATTGTCATTCCATTTCTTCTGTGGGTATTTCATAAATTTATCAGCCCGTGGCTGTCAAAGTTTTGGAACAAACCAGCTGAAATTGCAAAAAGTGTTGAAAACAATCTATCCTGTCCAATGCCTAAGAAAAAGAGGCAGAACGCTCAGGTAAGAAACTTCATTAGTGTAAGTATCTTCTATTCTATAGTGCAAACACTGCTAATATTATCCATGCTTGACTATCATACTCGTTGAGCTTTGAAGTTCAATAACAATATAAAAAAGTTTTCAAGTATCTCTTTAATTTGCCTTTGTTCAATTGATCTCATACTCTTTCAAAAATTTCTGAAAACCAACAAGAGTCACTGTTAACATGGTGAATTGTTTTTACCATAGGTTGTGAGTGTTAAAATTAGAAGTTTTACTTTTGCCGAACATGATAGGATAAATGTGTATATTATGTTTTAATATTTGGTAACGTGACATGTCACCTTAATTCTTAAATCATTAAAATTAAAAACATAAGTACGTGTCAGGGCCAGCCTTAGGGAATTGGAGGCTTTAGGCGAAGTGAATTTGGTGGCCCTAAATGTAATAGCTAAATAAATAATAAATACTGAAAGAATAAAATTACACAATTTATTAAAAACTTACCTGTATTTATATCTAAATCAACAAATAACTGAAATTTATACAAAGATACTATTGCAGATGTCATAAACCTTTAACAGAAATCAACTTTTTGTGCTTCGATGGTAGCAAAGTCTGCAATAAACTGTGAATAATCCAGAGACTGGACGATGTCTCATTCAATAGACTGTTCAGGCGTTCGTGAATCATAGTCTTTCTCAGATAGTTTTTTTAAAAATTTAACTTGAAAAAACTTCTTTCCCCTGATGCAACAGTAATCGGAATTGTCAATGCTATACGAAGGGCTATAGCAGAATATACAGAAGCCAATAAAGACTTTTAATGTAGCACAAAGTTAGATAAAAAGAACTACATAGAAGGATTAGCACTTGAAGCAGAAGAGGCAGCTTACCATGGAAACACAAGAGAACTATTCAGTACAATAAAAAAGCTATCCAGAAAATTCAAATATCCAGAGAGATCCGTTAAAACTAAAGATGGGAAATCAATACCTGACGAAGAGGGTTAGAAAAAAAGGTGGATAGAGCATTTTGAAGAACTCCTCAACCAACCAGCCCCACTATATACACTCAACATGGAGCCAGCAGAACAAGACCTAGAAATAGATTGCAACACACCCACAAAGCAAGAACTAAGAAGAGAAATTAAACAACTTAAGAAAGGCAAAGCGGCTGGTTCAGATACAATACCGACAGAAGCTTAGCAGATACTGTATTACAACTAGCTCTGAAATGCTGCACATTCTTTTCACAAAAATATGGGACGAAGAACAGATTCCAACAGAGTGTAAAGAAGAACACCTCATTAAGCTCCTGAAGAAAGGAGATCTAAGCTCATGCTCCAACTATAGAGAAAAAACTTTTCTATTCATACCAAGCAAAGTATTTAATAGAGTGCTGCTAAACAGAATGAGAGAGGTAATGGACACCCATCTTAGAGACCAACAAGCAGGTTTCAGAAAGGATAGATCATGCACTGACCAGATAGCCACACTGAGAATTATATTAGAAATTAGAACAATCCCTGGAGTGGAACTCACCATTATACATCAACTTTAATGACTATGAGAAGGCTTTCGGTAGTGTTGACAGGCCAACCCTGTGGAAGTTGCTAAGACACTACGGTATACCACAAAAGCTGACTAACATAATTAAGACGTCTTAGGAAGGGCTTGGATGTAGAATAATTCATGGCCAAAAAACAACAGAGGCTTTTGTGGTACAGAGTTTCTTATTCTTGCTAATCATTGACTGGATAACGAAGATGTCTACAGAGCAGAAGAGAAATGGTATCCAGGTGACACCATGGAAACAACTTGATGACCTGGATTTTGCAGATGATCTGGCCCTATGATCACACAAACAGCAACAGATGCAGGGCAAAACTATATAGCACAGTTCTCTGCTTGTGTTGGCTTGAACATCCACAAGGGAAAAAGCAAAGTCCTCAAAATAAATACATCAAGCAACACCCCAATAACACTGGGAGGAACAAATCAGGAGGAGGTGGATAGCTTTACATACCTCGGTAGCATCATAGTAGACATACAGAGAGGGACAGACACTGACGTTAGAGTGAGAATGGGCCAGGCAAGAACATCATTTAAACCGCTAAAAAAAAGTTTGGAGCTGCAACAACTTGATCCTCAAATCCAAGGTCAGGATATTTAACACCACAGTGAAGCCTGTCTTGCTATATGGAGCTGAAGCATGGTGGATTACAGCAGCCATTTCGAAAAAGCTTCAAACTTTTATAAACACATGTCTCCGAACAATTCTCCAAATCTTCTGGCCCAATATCATCACCAACGAGGACTTCTGGAAACGTACACAACAAGAGCCAGTAGTAGAGCTGAAAAGCCATCGCAGATGGAGATGAATTGGCCATATCCTCAGAAAGCCTACATCCAGTATTGTGAGACAAGCCCACACTTGAAACCCCCAGGGCAAGAGAAAAGAGGTAGACCCAAAATTACCCGTAGAAGGGAACTGGAGACAGTCTCCAAAAAGAGTGGGCACAGCTGGGGACATTTACAGAAATTGGCACAAGACCAGGTTGCCTGGAGAGCCTTTGTTCATGGCCTATGCCCCAGATGGGACGACAGGCAATGATGATGATGATGATGAGTTTCTAATGAACTTTGTGAAGTAGCTATATTGGAACATTTTATTTTGGAACTCCTTTTGAGAATTGGAAAAACAACCTTCCCTAAACTCTGTCAACTTTGGTAGCAGATGAAAGTCAAAGCAGACAATATTTTAGAAAATAAAGTCACCAAAGGGATTTTTTTCATTGTTGAGATAAAGAATTGAGTACAGATAAATTTTACCTGCCAATGTTAATGAATCCTTATGATCATTTTACTATTTACTCTACATGACAATACCCCAAATATCCCACACCTAATGCATGAATGGCAAACTTTTTTGGGTCTGCGTGCCTAAAATTCAACCAAAACTGACCTATTTATATTATAGCAAAGTGCCAACACTCCAATGAAACCTGAAAATTGGGTTTAGCTTAGTTTGTTTGAATAAGGGTATAATGTTTTAGTCGTGTGCCCGCTGATGAGGCCCTACGCGCTGACTGGGGCATGTGTGCTATAGGTTTGCCATCACTGACCTAGTGTGATATGAATGCACTAGCAAGAATAAGGTGAGAGCTGGGTGGCAGGTGGGGAACCACCCCAAGAGGAGTATGACTGCTCCCCAACCTGAAGTACTTTCCCTCCCATGGACAGCCTAAACACCCCAGTGAGCCACTTTTCTTACCTTGGCAGCAGATTGTCTCACAATGCCAACATTGGTTATGAGGTGAACATTCAAATTCCAAAGCCAGTGCAGCATTTAGTAGATTGTATGACAGTGTCTGGAACAGAATAGGAATCGGCATCCAAACCAGGCAAAACATGGACCGTATACCAACACCTCCTGAGGAAGAGATATATTCTGAGAATGCTCTCAATCCTAAGTGAGAGACACCTGTGGTGGTTGGGCCATGTCCACATCGTGAGCTTGGAGCAAATTCCAAAAGCCCTGCTTTGGGGTGAGCTGGCAACAGGTATGAGGAAAAGAGGTCACTCCTGCCTGTGCTACAAGGACATGTCTCTGGTGTGAATCGACCATAAAACGTGGGAGGCCATAGCTGAGGAGAGCACCCTTTAACGTTTATAAGTGTGTGAGGGCACTCAAGTTGCAGAAGCCACTCTCACAGCTAGGAATGAAGAGAGCAGAGTCAGGAGAAAGGGAAAGAGGAATAGGAGCAGTGCCATTGTCCCTTGAGGACGGACTGATACCAATAATACCAAATATGTACCAACACCATGCAAGATTGCTGAAACACTTTCACACAAAAAGTGTTAGAAAACTTCTCAACACATAAAATAGCTAAGTCCAGACTTCAGGCAAGGAAAGATTGTGTTCAAAGCCCTCTAAAGGCATCTCAACCATTTCGTCTGACATGTGGATGCACTTTTTATGAAAGAATAGTGCTAATGAGCCACCAGAGATCACACATGGCTGCTTAATTAAGCACAGGACTAAAATGATGAATGTAGTTGTAATTGATTATGACAAACATCAAACAAAACAACAGAAAGATATAGAGAGGCACACTTAGTTTTTATTTTTAACATGCTTGCACTAAGATTACCTCCGAAAAATGTTCATCATTGTTAACATAATTTTTTGCTTTTACTCATCTCTTAAGACAGACTTAATCTGTTACCAATAAATTCAGTAATGCTCTTTAACCAAACATCGTCATAGTGGTTGAGCTATTTTTTAAGGAAGCTAATATTTTTCTTATTTATTACAGAATTCTGATTCCAAAGACAAAACTTTTTTAAATGATGATACCAATTCTAACAGTACAAATCCAACATCACAAGAGACAATAAATTCAGAAGACCTAAAGGCTGAATGATCTCATATTTATAATTTATGTATATTGTTTATTCCATAATTGAATCATAATTTATGTAATGAATTGCAACATCATTGTTATATGTTATGATCTATTAAAAATGTTTGGTATCTAAATTTTTAACTTGAACAAATTAAAAAGGAAGAAATTCAGCACAAAAATATTTTTTAGATGATTAGTGGCACTTTTTTTTTAAAAAATACATTATATATTAGAAGAGCACGAGGGAAGAAACAGAAGAGGGAAGAAACGGCAATGTCACATTTGTGTAGTTTTGAGATATTTAAGTTTAAAGGGTCAGAGTCAAAAAATTTTGACCAAACCAATTTTAGTAGATTCTAATTTTTACCCTCTATCGGACACAGGGGATAACTAAAAAAAATTTTTAAATGTCACATAGCCGTTTCTTCCCTTGAGGTCTTCTCTAATATATACATACCTACTTATAGTACAATTATAGCTCATAAATTTTGGCAATTATTATATGAGATTTGAAGCAATTTATATAAAATCAATAAAATAACTGAAACTGAATGCTATAGTGAGTGAAATTTTTTAGTTTGGTACAAAAATAATACAAAAATAGCCCCAGTTTAAATAAGTGATCAGAGAATTTTTCTTGAAGATTTAAAAAAAAATGATTGTGTAGGCTTTTTTAAAGATCAAGTTTAAGGTAAGCAACACCTTAAATAAATATATAGACCTATTGAAAAATGATACAGGTAGAATTGTGTATGATGCTCTCATTGAAGAACTTTTCTGTGATATGTTATAGGAATAAGGTTTTAATATAGATAAAGGTATTTATTGCAAGATTTGAAATAATTATACTTAAGAAATCAAAATTCCATTTTTACAAATCAATGAATTGATGTGTGTTAAGGTTGATTCTTATCTATTGCTCTTCAGTTTAATTTCAAAGATGTAACTGGTAACCAGTATTTTAATATTATTATTGAAACCTACAGATAAAATTATTACAATTTATTTCAATCAGATTTTTATTTTGTATATAATTTTTTTTTAAGCGGAGAATATATGCATTTAAAACGACATGTCATATAGTAATTACCAATACACACTTAAATATGGTGATGCTGTTTGATCAGATTTATTAATGGAGAAAGAAGGGTGTTACCATTTTATTATTTAGAATATTTGTCAACAAGTTTATGACAGAAGCCTCTTGTTTTCTGAACCCCACTTACTTAAACTACTATGTAATTTATTGTAAAGAGAAAACTTATTTTAATGATTAGAATTTTACTGAAAAAAAAAAAAGCAGCATCCCTTCAGCTTTTACACCCCTTCTTCTTGTATTACTGTCTTATACTTATAGGTTGTATAATTATAAAATCAAGACCATGCACATGTAAAAAGTGTATCACTCTATTAGAACTATTGTGTTAAACTGAACAATGGATGTTGAAGCTTATCACTTTTTTGCGTATTCAATGCTGATAAAATAAAAATTTTATGATGGAATACAAAAAAATGCAAATTTTTACACATGCTCTCAAAAAGTAAAATATTAAAATGATGATTACAATAATGATTGGCTGAGTTTAAAAAATGTTTCACATAGCATTTTCATTTTTGTTTGTTTGTAAATTCTCCTTTATTTCAGTATGCTATCAAATATACTTTAATATACCATTAATGGTTTTACTTCTCTGAAGTTTACTTTACATAATTTTTCAAATCAAAAAGAATAATAAAATAAGAGATTACAAAGCCATTCATGGCATTTATTTTATACTTATAATTTGTCTTACACTCAATCTAGTGATTAATTAAATAGACTACCTGAAAAGCATCCTTTCATTCATTACTGCTGATGTTAGATCTGTCTCTGAAATGCAAATATGAAAATATGCAGGGCACAGTGCAGTTCACCAGTGCTATGTCAGATGCCTTTCCAGTCAGCACCGGAGTTAAACAAGTTTGTGTACTCACACCAACACTGTTTGCAATATTCTTCTCTGTACTGCATTGATGAAATCTAGTTACACACCATAGCTGATGGAGGACTGCCAAAGGGGCATGAAAGCAGCCAGAATAGGCACAAGGGAGTGGGAGTGTAAGGCAGAAAACCGATCTACATGATGCAGTTTTTAAAGAGGGTTTCATAGTAGCAGAGGAGTGAAGGATACCACAGACAGAATAGCAAGGAGAAAGTCCAGAACATTGGGAAGCACAAAAGCTGTGGTAAAGACTGTCGTTCAAAGATAGGACTGCACGGCCACACGAGGACCAACACACAATGGTGTTGCACCATTGTCTTGCAAGATGGAAGGATGCCGATGCATTTATTGCTAAAAATTAGTGCCATTTCAGTCAAAGGTACCAGAAGCCCCCACCGACATTAACAATGATTTCTGAAGGTATAAATAGTAAACAAAGAACTTTCATTATTGCATTTTAAACAAAAAGATGAACTTACCATTTTTCATTAAATGGAAAAGACGTAAACAAGGTAAGGGTTAGCCTGATCGGACGTAACAAAACAGCAAACGTTTCGACAAAGAGCCTTTTTCAACGGACATACACATATAAAACGAATATAAAAATACAATTAAGCTGCGGTGAAAGCCAAAGCATCTTAGAAAGTCTTTTTTCAGTCCCAACAAGATGTGGCAGTGTGTTCAGAATTATAGGGTGCCTATGGTAAATAAGATGCTCTATAGTTTAGCATGTTAGAGTTAGAGTTAGGCCACACCGATGTTTGGTGGTCAGAGGCTTATAAATCTATCAATGCGGACATGGGCCATGCCCTTGTATCAATGGAGTCGTGCTTAAACCGCATGACTGGTTAGAGGGGTGAGCTATTAATGGTGTAAATATATCATTGTTGCTTGTAACTTAGACGCTCAGTTGGGGCCAGAATGATGTTAGGTGGTCAGATGCACATAAATCGCTCAGTGAATTCTGAGTCAGAAGTAGGACGTGGGAAAACTCTTAGTCCTATGTGCTCATGCCCGGCGGCTACACCGTCATACCAATGAACTCTAAATGGACCATGGGACGCGAGGAACACATCTAAAACCTCACGTCTGGTTTATGGATCAGTTGTTAATGGGCGTTTTTTGTAAGGAGGACAAAGTTTTTTTTATCATTGTGGCTTGCAAAGAAAGTCACGGATAAACCTGGGGAAGAATTCGTGGGGTGAAAATTAAAGTTAAAGGTCAAAGGCCAACAGCTTAAATTTCATGCATTGAGGGAAACCAAAAGTACAAGGTGAGAGTTAAGTGTTTGGAGAGAACAACACCGGAGAACAGTGCTTAGCTTTTTGAGGGACAGTATTATGGCATGAGCTGTAATAGAACTGTATATTGTGTCTCCTGTGTTCCAATACTTAGATGTCAGTTACTGAGTCAACTTTAGAAAATATTCAAATAAATTTATACTAACTATAGTTCTTGTGACCTGCTTGCATTTATCTCATTTACTTGTTTGTGTTATTGTAAAGTAGTTAACAAAAACCAAATAGCCACCACTCTGCTTAAAATCTTGAATGGCAATACTTGTTAATCACAGGTGTTAGTAAAATAAAATAGCAAAATTTACAAAGCAGGAGATTGTTCTATATCATCATCGATTGGGGGGAGTTAGCTGGGCTTCAAGAATAGTCAATTGTTGAGGTAACATGCAGAGAAAAGAAATTTTAAAAGTAGTAATTGAGACTTTACTTGCGCTTGAGATAATCAGCTTTTATTGTAAACTTAATGTGCTCTCGGATTCAACTTTGAATTTAAGAATGAGATCAATTTTAGGGGACATGTTGAGTAAAAGGTGTGTTTAGGCTTGAAAAATCATTACATGTAAAAAACAAAACAAATACAGACTCATTAAATTATTAAATAAATGATTTAATTTCAAACTTTCAAAGCCACACTGCATCCATGGACTGTTTTATATCATCCTGATTGTCTCTTCGTAACTTAGTGAATAAAGAGGCCTCACCACTTTTGCGAACACGTCTTGCTTGTTGAGCCTGTTGTCTACGTTTCGCCTGGCTTCGGATTCGACTTCTTGCTATTTCTGGAGGTATGCTCGAGCATGCAATACTATAGGTTGTACGAGAAGCAGAATCAATTTTTTTCTGATGTTCATTTATGTGATTTTGACTATTTTCATTTCTGAATGGTCTGAATTCATGATTTATTTTTGTTAAATCTTCCTCTATATTATCTGAGGCGTTTGCTAATTCATTTTGGTCTTCTTCAGAACAAACATCTGGAACGGTGGTATCATGTTCAGTAAGAACTGACAATTTAGGGACTGAATCTTCTTGGTGGTCATTTGAAGATGTTAGTAAACTTTCTGCTGAAGGCTCTTGAATGTCAGATGTTTGCTCAACAAAACCCAAATCAGAAAGTCTTTCAACCAAGGTTTCATCTTTAGAATCAGACTGTGCCAACCATTTCAGTATTCTGGGATCTTTGCCAACTGGAGCAGTACTTTCCTCCTCACTGTCATTAGTGTCTGATTTATGGTCTGCATCATCCTCTGTGTCACTTGTGTCAGAAGTTTTCTCTACATCTTTTTCATTATCATCTCCATCAAGATCCTCATCAGCTTCTGATGTCTGCACAATTCCCATGTCATTCATAGTCTGAGTAAAAAGAAAACATGAATTGACTGGTAATACATATCTTTAGTTTGAAAACAATAGCAGTAATCCAAGGAATTTTATTGCTTTATCTTATGAGTTAAAATAAACCAAGTCAAATATTGATAAGTCTTTTTACTCAAAGTACTGACAAAACATTTGCTGCTGGTGCCCAAGTTCTCATGGCTTACTTTTTGTCGTCAAAGTAAAGCCTGCCTTCCTAACCAACTCCACTTTCAATAACTTCTGAGTAAGATTAGTAAGAAAAAACGCTGCCCCTGCCGCATAATGTGTTTCATTGGTGACAGCCTGATTTTTTTTATTAGGCAACTATTATCTATCACAAGCAATGCAATAAACGGATCTTATGAGATGTGCTTGCTATGGGGGCCTTATGGAGTTGAATAATTTTTAACAAACAATAAATGCATAAAAATTAAAGGCAGGTCTTTTGATTTATGTATATGTAGCTGTAAATCCTGTGTTCAATGGACAAGCAAATAAACTTCCAAAAAGTTCTATAATAATTGTGATTCTTAAACTTATAATGTGTATTATTTGAACATATATTTTGTCCAGTAACTTTGGTATATGAGAAATTCACTCATTTCTGTCTAGTTTTAACTCTTAACTCTTAATGTGCCATAAGGTTTTCTGAAAACTTCCGCCTCAGTGCCGTAAGAATTTCCCGAATTGCGATCAACCGGTTATGAAATTTAAAAAATTGCGTAAAATCCATTTTTATTATTATGGTCATACTGATGTCATCTTTTAGAATAAGAATGGTTATTTTATGTATCAGAAAGACCGCTTTGAGTTTAAAACTAATTTTACTTGTAGTTTAGTACTATTATTTTAGTAATAAAGTATAGCAAATTAGCATCTTTGAAAAAAAACTGTAAATACTTCCAAAAAACATCGCGAATCGAGTGAAAACACTAGCAAGGTAAACAGCCGCCATTGCCGGAAGTCGAAAACATCGTTCATCCCGCACTGCATAGTTTTTATTTTCTTTTATTTCATTTCTAAAGAGAGTTCTATCGAGTCGCACATTACCACTCTTTGGTACTAAACCGTAAACAGCGGATTACCCCGCTTTGGTACATTAAGAGTTAATGTGCCAAAGCGCAATAATCCACAGTTTACCATTTTTTTTTACCAAAGCGCGATAATACGCGACTCGATAGAACTCTCTTCAGAAATGAAATTACAGAAAATAAAAACTCTTCCGGCAATGGCGGCTGTTTCCCTCGCTAGTGTTATCGCCCGATTTGCGAAGTTTTTACTTTTCTTTTAAAGATGCGAGTTCGCTATACTTTATTACTAAAGTAATAGTACTAAACTACAGGTAAAAATAGTTTTAAACTCAAAACGGTCTTTCGGATGCATAAAATAACCATTCTTATCCTAAAAGCTGATGTCAGTATAACAATAATAATATAAATGGATTTTACGCAATTTTTTAAAATTTCATAACCGGTTTATCGCAATTCTGGAAATTTTTATGGCACAGAGGCGGAAGTTTTCCGAAAACCTTATGGCACATTAAGAGTTAATATATTATAAGCTAATGTTAAGTTTTCTTACCTTATCAAAAGCATCAGATAATTCTTTAGTAAAACCACTTGCTGCCACCTCAATGTCTAAGTTGTCAATTCTCCTGAGGAGTTACATTATACTACACTGATTAGTTGCTTTTTTTAAACTTCTATTGATACCATATTATCTCTATCTTAAAATCCTCTCACATTATATTATATTAATTTTTAAGTGTACATTTTTTGTTCTGTTTCATTTGTTAAGTCAATTTTGACACTGAATTCTGGATAATTGAGAAAAAGTAGTCTGTACTTCTTCTTTCTCAATATTGAATTCAGCCCGCTGTATTTTCTGGATTTGCTTCCATAGCCTTTGGTCAGCCAAGACCATCTGCAAGGCAGCAGTTGTTTTTTTTGGCAAGTGATGCAGCGTTCACATGCCACGGCTAAGGTTTCCACGCATTACCCCGCCGCTTTTCACCCATTTGGAGCTGGGTGGTGCTCTGGGACACCCTAGGCCCCGGGAACAAGTCCTTGGCTTCCCATGGATTCGAACTCTAACCGCTTGCCACTCGACCACCTGCGGCCCCTAATTTATTATGAAATACATATTTTTAAATCATATTTTGGTAATTATGACAATATATTAATATTATGTTATTATTACCCCCCCCCCCCGAAACACACTTTAATATAAAAAAATATATTAAAAAAGGAGCTTACTAATTTTCTGCCCAAAGGAATAGCCTAAAGATAGTTTTATTAAAAAATATTAACCCACGAACTGTGTATAGAATCATTCTGTAATGTGGAGGCCTTTTTTTATCCTTTTGGGTGCCGTCAGAAATAGTAAAAAATGCATACAAACATTGTTACAAAATACCTATAACTATTTATTTTTAGAAAGGGGAATGGATGGAGATTATGTTAGCGCTTTTAACCACCCCCTAAAAAATAAATCATGTGACATTGACCTTAGAATACTCACGCACAAAATTTTTTTACAAATTTTTTCAAACTTTCAAATACCCCTAACATATTTTTTTTTAAAAAGATTCCATGAAAACACTTATAAAATATGATAGATATTTCATTTATCTTTCAGAAAATGTATGGTTTTAAAGTTTTGAGTACAAATAAATAAATAAATCCTTTCTTTTACCAGTGAAAGACATATCTATTAGTCTATTTTTGCAAAAATCATTGTTACGGAACAGGGAAAAAAATTTTGTGGTGTTGTTGATGTACACTGTTCATTAATGATTTTGGTTGATTTGTGTTGCCTAACTGTGAAGTTTATTACATTTCCACAAAACTCATATGAAGCAGCCACTGAAACCCATCAATTTTCATCTGAATGTGCAAATTTGATGTCAAACTGCGATTTCTAGCATTAGGCAAAGCCGACATAGGGCTAAGACTATCACTAGTCACTAGTTCTAGTGGATTGGCGGATTCACTACAACTACAACTAGAATCTTAGCTAAGATTATCATGTGGAATAATAAAATAATCACCCCTCATCACTTAGATATTTACACAAGAGGCTTTCAGATATATTAATATCTTTTTTTAACCTATACCCGAAGGTCCAACTGTAGAATTATTCATTTTGACTCAAAAATCGGCCTAAGAAAACAGTCTATATATAAAATGCCCATTAAAAATACTTTTCTCAAAATTTTAAACTGCTCACTTGACCCGGAAGAAGATTTAATTAATAATAAAAGGAAGTAGCTTAGTTTACGATAAAATAGTGGATTGGAAGTTGCTATTTGGTCATGATTTTTGTAGGCCGATTTTATCGGCCGTCACAGTACAAAATGTGCTGATTGGCCGATTTTTTTGGCCGACCACAGTTCATGGGTTAAATACCAATGCAGAATTTCACTTCATAAAAATCTATCCAAAAGATTGTGTAATGATGTCAAATGTTCTGCAGTGAGTGGTGTGCATTCAAAAAAATCTTCAGTGTAAGGTCAGCCACAAGTCTGACTGTGGCATGTAGCTAATGAGCTTCAAGTTAAACATATTCCCTTACAATTTTGGATTACAGTTAATCCTTGATGCAACTTACTCTAAATCTGCAAAGGTTGGATGAAGTTCACTTTCATAATTAAATCTTTTAGCAAAAAAAGTCCTGATGCATTGCACATCTCTGTCAAAGTACCTATTGAAAAAAAAAAAACATGCTTTTTACAAATCAGTACTTTTGCATCGTAATATTTTATTTTAATTAATCTTTCATGGTTATTTCCACCCTTCTACTTAAAATAATCTAGGATTAATGACAGAAAACTTACATTTCTGCATTAGGATGAGACGTAGAGATCATTTGAGGGAAATCAATCATAGTTACATGATCTTTACTATCTAACATCAAGTTGAATTCATTGAAATCTCCATGGATTAGGCCGTGGTTACCAAGTTTAACGATAAGTTCCATGCACTCATTATAAGTCAAACTAGGATCTGACAGCTCACTTATTTGACACCTGATAAAATGAGAGTGAAATTAAAAGATATTAAATACCTTTATACCCAATGCATAGCATTCTGCCGGCTCAATGACCAAAATGGTTTTACTCTTATAACTGCACAGTGGTGTTGTTTCTTTTAAATAAATATTACATAAGGTAACACTTATATTGATTGATTAAGCGTCTACTTTTGGGAAAAGTGAAAAATAAACCACAAAAAAGCTTTATGTATAATTCAGTTTTCAATGTATGGTTAGTATTAGTAGTAGTATATTCTCTTAGTAAAGCTTTACTCAATGTATTGTAATTGTCACAGTCAATCCAAAATATAATCACTTTTATGTTTAGACTAGCTAGGTACAAGTAGAAACAAAATCTGCAATTAATGCTCCCTATATGTTTATTGGTTTGTGTGCAAAATAAAAAAAACTTATGAGCAAAAGTTGCACAGCATTCATTTTTTGTGCAATATTTTACATAATATGTTGCCATGTAATTCTAAACTAGTTTGTGGTGTCTGTGAGATATCTGTGCAGCTGCTAAACTATGTAGCTTAATTAAAGGGTACATAACTGGAAACTGTAATTTATTAATACAGTTGGGTCTCGTTAATGCGCAGTAGCTGGTGATCAATTTTATCCAATCGTGACTTTAGTATGTGTGAATTGGTGATAATTCCAGTTACAAAGTATTTATTATTAAGACTTCTATCACTTTATTTATTAGGTTCATTAAAAAATATACTTTAATGTTTAAACCCTATGCGGTTTTTGTTAAACTTCCTTCTCTGTCCTGTAGAATTTCACATTTAGCTGAAAATATATTTACTATTATGCTCTTTCTATTGCCCGTTTGTTCATAAGCCCACCAAACCTCTTTTGGAAGAGAAAAGTATTAAAAGTGAGTAACCTGCTTGTAAGCGGACCTTCCCAAAATTAATAGGACAGCTTAACAAAAATGTTCACATTTTTTAAAAAACTACAAACTAAATCGGTCATGATTGTTTACTTTGTACTACCTATCTTTGTCTTTATGCTCTTTGTAAAGTGATACAGGTATTTTAAAATTATTTTTTCCTTTTGCAAACAGTGGCAAAGCGCTTACATTAAAATTCATTGTAAAAACTTGTAAAACACTTTATGAAAACATTCTGAAAAATAAATAAAATGATTGAATATTTGTAAATATTTAATAATATATTTGATAGCTTCTGGTAGAGGAGTCGAACCATGTAGAATGTAGAAAAGGACTTTGGCCTTGACACCCATATTCAATGTAAAGGCAGAAATCAACTATGACCCGCTCTTTCTTTTCCCCCCAAGATATTGTCCAAAAAATGTTCAGCTTTAGAACGAGTATATAGGGTATATTATTATTGTCACACTGACATCATCTTTTAGGATAAGAATGGTTATTTTATGTAATCAAAAGATCGTAAGGAGTTTAATACTATTTTTATGTGTAGTTTAATACTATTTTTTATTTTAAAAAAGTATAGGAAAATCACATCAGAAAAAAAAGTAAAAACTACCACAAAACTTCACGAACCTTACTTTCTAATAATCTTAGTTACAAAAAAAATTCATTAAAGGTAAAAATAAAGCAATTTTTTAAGATGCTTACTTGTAATTTAATCATTTAAAATAAACTTTCTATTGATAACGCAGTAAAATTTGGTAGCCATGGAACTATCACGAGTTACTGATGCCTTAACAGGACCCAACTGTAATACTAGAATTCAGTGGGCCTGCTGCAAGAGTTAACCAATAATTTATGAGCCAAAGATTAAATATATTTTTCTCACATGGGATATCCACTCAACAGCTCCATTATAACAGCATGGCGATTAAAGTCCTGAGGTTTTGGCACAGGAAACCCTTTGTCATACAATGCCTTTAAAAAAGTTTTCTCATTAGGTTAAAGAAAAATTTAAATACATAATAATCTTTAAGTGTAGAGAATATTAACATTTTGGATAACTTTAACTTCAAGGTGGTAAAATTGTTGTTTGAAAGTTGAGGAAGGCAGTGAGGGGAATTTAATTTAAATATTTAATTACAAAAACTAATAATGTAAATTATTATTAATCGTAATAATTGTGTTAAGGGAAAAGGGTAATAACCTTATATTAATGAAAGTATAAACTGACATGGCTTTCATATTCATATAAAATTAGTTACAAAAAACATTAAGAAAATGTCTTTGCCTTCATGTAAGCAAATTCCTTAGTTGCTGCAAGCCTCCCAAGATACAACCAAGATGCAGACTTTCTATACTTCATGTAGTCCCGCTTGTTCTTGATTTGCCTAAAGCAAGTTCGCCCAAGTCTGAAAAAAGAAACAGCATTGGTAATGTATACAACCTGTAAAGGATTAAATTTCAGATGTCTACATAACAATATAGTATTAGAACCTAAGTTAGATTGATATGGACAGTGAATGAATTCTTGTACAGTTTTGGTTACCTGTGCAGTTTAAGGGCATATTGCTTTTCTTCTTCATCAGCAACTATGTAGACATCTTAGAAAAAAAAAAAAAAATTAAATACTGAAATATGTTGTTGAAATAAGATGTAAACTTTATTTTGTTACAAAATTATTTTGCTCAGTGCAGCTGATGTTTACAATAATCAATAATTTATTTAAGAAATATACCTGACTCTTTTCCAACTCCTATTTGATTACCCACAGATGCTATCACATTCTTTTCTGTCAGTACTTTCAAAGCAAGGAAATCATATCCAGCATTGGTTAAACGGTAACCACTATCTGTAAATACAAAATATCAATTTCAAAATAATTTAATGATTACTGCCAGTATGTTGTACAAATTTATAGTATTTCAAAATTTTGTGCACTTTCATTATTGATTGTTGTAATATTTTGGTAAATTATTTAAAATTTTACCCTATATATTGCTAAGTTCTCTAAATAATAAGCTGTTGATTGTTCAGTATCAGACAGGCAAGTCAAGTTTGGTTTCTGAGAACCAGATATAGAAAATAATGTTAAACAAAACTTAGAACACTTGTAAACTCTTTATTGAAAAAGATTTCTGCAAAAAGATTAGACTGTAATAAGCTTGTTAACGGTTAACCGGTCCTTAGACAAGGACCGGTCATCTTTATTTAGGACTGTAGGACCGTGTAACCCAAAAGAAAACAACAACAACAAAAAAAAAGAAAGAAAAAGAAGAAAAAAACTAGCGATAATGTAGAGAAAAAAACTAGTGAAAAAACAACACAAGCGGTAATGCGCCTCTCCATATCGCTTTGTCGCAGTGAGTAAAAGCGATACCAAGATCCAGCTGGTAAGTTGTCAAGCCACTGTGAGGGTACGAGAGCTAACACAGTGCGCGTTTTATGTCAACAATGGTCAAGGCCGAGGCTGTTTCTATTATATTTATATTAATTATAGTCTGTTTCTTATAAAGACAAAGAAAGCTATAAAAGCATATGACCCCGTGACCTATCCGCATTTTCTGATCACCGGTTTATAATCTGTTTCAGGCATTCAAAAAACGTATCGGCGCACGTTGCTTAGTGAAGTACATGTACCTATATTACGATAGGTACTTGAAAGACGTAGCAAAGATACCGGGCGATTAATCGGCCCACAAATTTGAATTCGGTCTTTATGTGACAGTTTTCCTGCTAGTCAAAGGCATTTGATTACCACATTAATAGTACAGCAAGTGTGGCTCAAACCCTATTTGAACAGAAAAACCGGGGAGGGAAAACGTGTGCACCGCAAAATTCAATTATTCTTGTGAGTTGAAAAATAATATGTTTTTTTTTAAAATTCCATTTTATCATCATTGTTTACTCCGTAGCTTTATAATTATATTATATTATTAATTTTATTACGCGAGTTGATGGGCATCACACACAAGAGAGGTAAACATGACGTCACAACAGACGGGGCGAGGCGTTGGTTTTTGAAACTCATGAAAAAAACTCGCTAACTTTAACGAACGATTGAAGCTGTCCTCTTATTTAGACCGGTGAACTTCGTGTCCCCAAACTAAAATATAAAAAAGATAATTAACCATCACTGTTTAGTTAATTTTTTGGATTTAAAAAAATGCTTTGAATTGAGGGCAATGCGGAAAGAGCTGAACGCAAGCGAGGGAAGCGGGATTTGATGCCATCAGACGACGCCAGGCGACAACATTCTCTTGTTAGTTCTCAAATGGGTCTCAAAACATTAGGGATATAAGGACAAGCGGTTAACCGGTCTTTTTTTTAACGGTTAGTCGGTCCTCAAAAACGAGCTGTCTTAACAACCTTAGTTTGTAATGTTGTAATGCATTGAATATAAAGGTAAAAGACGTTTCCACCTTTCCCCCAGTCAGTATTAGGAAAAAGAAATATATTTGACTGGTTATGCAGGTCTGACAATTTTAAGAACATTTATACAATAATAATCTGGGTACTCACATCTTTTGTTGCCTTGTTCATAAGCCACTAGTCCATGTTTATGAAGCTCTCTCAGTTTTTTATGGCTTCCACCAGCTGGGAGATGGGCTATTGCAGCTACAAGGGCTGCAGGAACAAGTTCATGGTTTTTCATTCCCATTTCAACCTTAATAAAAAAATTATTTTTTTATTATATTAGAAAATTGTTTCTTACCTAAATTTTACTATAGAAAGAAAAAAGAATTACATATATATCTATATATATATAAGACGCATTTGTTGTGTGTCTGTCTGTCTGTCTGTTCCCTAATAACTCAAGATCCAGACAACCCAGTAAAGTGAAATTTAGTAAACGTACACACAATTATGTGGGGAAGGTTCTTAAATAGGTTTCGTTCCATAAATTCACACTTAGGGGCGCCGGGGGGGCCAACAACTTTTTTTCCTTATTTGAGCTATATAAAAAATGAAAATCAACAATTTTTCTATTTCTCGAGGAGACAGAAGCATAACATTTTAGAATATTGTTGAGTACACTTCTGCAATGGTAACAGGCAAAAAAATATTTAAATTACTTACTTTTGGGGGCTGGGGGCCCAAATTTAGTTTTTTCTCTTATATAAACTATATATAAAAACTAAAAATCTCTAATTATCATATTTTAGAGTTCAGTAGGCGCATAAAACTTTGGCAAGTACTTAAGTACGCTAACCCGACGATATTTTGCAATACAAAATTTTAAACTTCCCACTCATGGGGTGCCAGGGGCCCAAATGTGTTTTTTTAAACTTATATATACACTAAATAAATACTGAAAGACACCCATTCTACTATTTCCCGTGTAGTTAGAAGAATGAAACTTTGGGAAGTTGTAACATATACTCTTCTAACTCTAATTTTTGAAAAAGAAGTTCAAACTTACCACTCATTGGGGGCCGGGGGCCCAAATGTTTTTTTTCTTATATAAGAAACGCACTCATCACTAATTCACAAATTTACCGTGTAAATGCATGAAACTTTTAGAAAATCTTGAGCACACTCTCCCGACAATAATGGCAATCATTCCATAACTTCCCACTCATGGGGGCCGAGGGCCCATAAACGTTTTCCCCCCGTTATTTGAGGTATATAAAATTAAAAATAACTAATTCTCCTATTTCATGAGTAGACAGAAGCATGAAATTTTAGGATATTGTTTAGTGCATTACCCAAATTATAACAGGCGAAAATATATTTAAATTATCACTTTCTGGTGTCCAGGGGCCCCAATGTTTTTTTTCCTTATAGGAGCTATCTAAAAATTGAAAATCAACCATTCTACTCTTTCCCGTGTAGGTGGAAGCATGAAACTTTGGCAAGTTGCTAAGTACGATACCCCGACGATATTTTGCGAGAAAGAATTTCAAACTTCCCACTCATGGGGGCCGGGGGGCCCAAATGTTTTTTTCTTATATTAGAAACAAACTCATCACTAATTCTCCAATTTACAGTGTCAGTAAAAACATGAATAGTTTAGAAACTATTGAGCAGACTCTCCTGGCAATAATGGCTTTCTTTTTCATGGGGTGCCGGGGGCCCAAATGTACTTTTGTTCTCAAATGAGCTATATTAACAAAATTCAGACAACGAAATATTGTGAAATTCGGTACATGTATACGACATTACATGATAAAGTTTCTTAAGCAGATTTCGTTTAAATTTCCCGCTCATGCCCGCTCATGTGGGGCTGATGGCCCAAAAACGTATTTTACTTAGATGGGCTATATAAAATTTGAAAATTACTAATTCTCCTATTTCTGATTAGGTGGAAACATGAAATTTTAGGAAATTGTTGAGTACACGCCTGCAATGGTAATAGCTGAAAAAATATTTAAATTATCCCTTACTTACTGGGAGCCGGGGGCCCAAATGTAGGTTTTTTTAAAACTACTACACGCTATATAAATACTTTTAACCACCCATTATACTTTTCCTATGTAGGTAGAAGAATGAAACTTTGGGAATTTGTTAAGTACACTCTCCTAACGCTAATTTGCGAAAAAGCATTGTGTACGCTTCTCCAGAAATCCCTATTTAAAACCCGTGCGAAGCCGGGTACTTGCCTCTAGTATATATATATTAGGGCTGCGGAAATTATAGATTAATTTCTCGATTCATCTGTAAAAATTTATCTATTAAAATTATTTTAATTGATAAAATTGCAATTAAATTTTAAGAAAATATTTTAACAATTTTTTCGATTTATTACTAAATAATTAATTATTAATTATAATTAATCATATTTTTTTCATTACGTACAAACTTCTCAATTAAAAAAAGAAGATATGATTTTTGAAAAGTATGAACTTTAAAATAAGCAGTTTTTATAAGAAAATTATGTTAAAAAAAACACACACTGTTTTTACTTAATTAACAATAACAAAATTAAAATTCATTGACATTAAATTGAACTAATAATATTTAAATATATCTCCTAACAGAATTATATTTTTTAAATTAAATTTTTAAGTTATGGGCATTTTATGAAATTTTCAGTTAAATCATGTCATACATCTTATTTTCAGCTTTAATCAAAGTATCAATTAATTTTGTTTTTTGTTAGTCAACCTAGTCTACTTCCTGTTTCAAAATTGACAGTTCTCAGTCATTTGCAAATGTACCCCTCGGCTACAGTTAGTTATTTTTGTAGAAGTTTTATTTAAAGTTGCGCATTTACATGTGACATCATATTTAACACCCCCTCAAACACCGTCACAAATGCATGACCCCCTCCCTTAATCCACTTGGCGTGTGATGTCAGTCAGGGACGACTATTATTTAATTTTCATTGGCTTGACTTATTCAATTTATTTTGTTTGCGTCTCAATAGCCTGTGGGCTATTAATTAATTTAAGAGACTAGCGTCTCGATAGCCTATGGCTATGGCAGTGGGCTATTAAATTAAGACGTTAGCGTCTCAATAGCCACTGCCTATCTATCATCATAGTATTTATAGAGCCAAAAAAAGGTGTTAGAAATTAATGCAAATTACAAATTAGCGTTGTAATAAATAAAATAAAAAATATAGGCCTAATATTATATTTTTATTTAATAAATTAAAAGTTCTCACAAGAAAAATAAATTTCACTGTGAAATAATATACACTTTTATTTACTGTACTGTGTAAGTGGTAAAGTCTTAGTAAGAGTTAGTAAAAGAGTAACTTCAGTAAGAATCAAGAACTGCAGGATTACTCAATTGGCAGTGGTTATTGAGACGCTAGCGTAAGGTTGTTAAGACCGCTCGTTTTTGGGGACCGGCTAACCATTAAAAAAAGACCGGTTAATCGGTTAACCGCTTGTCCTTATATCCCTAATGTTTTGAGAACTAACAAGAAAATGTTGTCGCCTCGCGTCGACGGCATCAAAGCCCGCCTCCCCCCCCCC
>MUZC01004645.1:211564-310658 GCA_002072015.1 Radix auricularia | reverse complement strand
CGCATTTCTTTAATTGGATAGACGTAGCATTTTAATGAATAAAATATTTTAATAAAAAACACAAATCATTTGTGCTACTTTAATGCAATAAAAACAAAATACATTTAATTTTTAGTAAGTTACCTTGAAATTATTTTCTAAAACTGAAACAGTGATGTAAATTACTACTTGCAAGATAAACATAATATTTGAAGCACCATGTCATGTAGGTACTTGTTAGCGCATCATTCTGCGCATGTCGAAATTCCACGCAAAAACTTTCGTGGTGATATTAATAGTACATATTATTAGGCCTAGCGGTGATGTGTTTTGTTTTTTTGGAGCAGTTTTCTTAAAATAGCGCCATTTGTAACGCATACCGCTTAATTTTCCAAACAAATCGATTCCTTTTTTTTTAAAGCGATTTTTAATTCTTTAACGGTTTTGCGTAAGTTATAACAACCACTATGCAATCAAACAGATGTTGCGTGAATCCGTTAATAAAGATTCGAAATTAAGATTAAGAGTATTTTTTGTTTCACCTTGGTTTTCCCCCTTCGAAAGAAAAAGGGCGTTTGTCGGAAATGGCTCCATTTTTCAAATAAATGCCCCTAAATGCCGCCCTTTAGATGAGTGCCGCCCGGGGCGGACCGCCCCCTCCGCCCCCCCCAGCTACGCCACTGACTGTGATCAAGAACCTATACAACAGAGCATCCAGCGCAGTACTCTACAACGGCAAGCTGGGAGATTGGTTCAAGACCACTGTTGGTGTCAGACAAGGATGTTTACTCTCCCCCATCCTCTTCAACCTCTTCCTAGAAAGAATTATGACTGATGTGCTCGAAGACCATGTCGGAACGGTCAGCATCGGAGGAAGGATCATAACTAACTTACGCTTCGCCGATGACATTGACGGCCTAGCTGGCAGCGAGGACGAACTAAAAGAATTCCTTGCAAAGCTAGAGAAGACGTCGAAGGCCTATGGCATGGAAATTAATGCAGAAAAGACCAAGGTCATGGCAAACAAGAATTTCATAAGTGAAATACGGATAAACGGTCAAAGGCTCGAGGAGGTCCCTACCTTCAAATACCTAGGGGCTGTAATATCCGATGAAGGCTCAAAGCCAGAAATTCTTGCCAGAACGGCTCAAACAACTGCAGCACTAAGCAAACTGAAAAACATCTGGCAAAGCAAGAAGCTCTCCCTGAGACCAAAGATTCAACTAATGCGCTCTCTGGCGATGTCAGTCTTCCTCTATGGTTGTGAGGCTTGGACGCTCACCGCAGACCTCCAAAAAAGAATTAGTGCGCTTGAGATGAGATGTTTTCGAAAGGTGTTAAACATCTCCTACATAGCGCACATCACGAACGAAGCGGTCCGCGACAAAATAAGGGCTGTCATTGGCCCTTACGAGGACCTTCTCACCTCAATTAAAAAGAGGAAACTAAGGTGGTATGGGCACGTGTCAAGATCTGGAGGTCTCTCTAAGACGATATTGCAAGGCACAGTCCAGGGAAGAAGGAAAAGAGGCAGACCAAGGAAGAGTTGGGAGGACAACATCAAAGAGTGGACCGGCCTTTCATTTAGCGATTCCCAGAAGGCAGCTCAGAACCGTGACACCTGGCAGGAGTTAGTGCGCAGCTAAAAATGGTGCCCCAACGACCCAGCGTCGGGTTAAGGGACAGTTCAAGTTCAAGTTCATTAAATAAATTTTAAGTGACCAAATATTTAAGTGGAATTTTTATTTAAAGTTACCCTTTCGATGTGACGTCACATTTCTTCAACCCCCTCCCTCCCCCACGTCACGCATCGTCACAAAAGTATGACCCCCTCCTCCCCCTAGGTGCGTGACGTCATTTATGGACGGCCCCTTAGTGTCCGATATTTTTTACATCAAATATTACGCTACTGCCATGTATGTGGGGAACCCCCAAAGAGGTTAAGCCCTCCGGTACCCGAAACCCTTACATATTCATAGCTACGCTACTGTCCCTGACCGTTTGTCTCGAAAGTAAAACCATGTCTCCCCGCGGTGGTCGAGTGGCATACGCGCTCGGCCGGCGTACCGATGGTTACGGGTTCGAAAAGCAGCTCTTCCACCAAGCTCAAAATGGATACCTAACACTAGTTAAAACAAAGGTGACCGGGAATAGCGTGGAACCCTCATAGCCGTGGCTTGTGATCACTGTGAACTCAGCGTCACTTGCAAACAGACCAACATGAGTGGTATGCGGACGCAATAATCTTCTGTAAAGAAGGAGCGTCTGTACAGATAAGTGAAGCCAGTCCACTCTCTCGCCTTCATTCGTTTCTTTAGGCAACGTTTGTTATCCAAGAAATTTTGTTTTCATTGTCATTGATCGTAACCGAGGCGCTCGTAACCCGATGTACCACTGTACCTATATTAGAATCTATGGGTTATTGTCTAACATAGTTTGTAAGTTGTTAGGCTGTTAAGCAGCGTAAATAATTAGATTTCATTTTCTTAAATAATTCATTATGTACTTTAAGAACATGGTTAAAATTTCAAAATCTCACTTTCGTTTTAAAGCGGACGAGGTTAAGTGGAGAGTAGGCTCTTTCCCCTAATTTGAGGAGACAAAAACCCTATTGATAATTTATACTCAAAACATTAGGCCCTAATTAGACATTTTTAAAAAATGGTTCGGCTTTTCCTTGACCCAGCCTTACCTTAAAAATATCCGGGATGTTCAGACGGACCGATTTCACAAACATCCAAACTTAAAATAAAAATGCAATGCAAAATGACATACATTAAAATTATAAAAATGAGTAGCACGCAATAATCTTCAGCTTAGTATATAGTCACAATGGAGATAAAAGTATGCAAACTACGCGTTAAAAATATTTCAGTATTAGTTAGTATAATATTTAATAAGGAGCCCACTAAGTGATAAATATTATCCTGCCAGTGGCACAGCTAGGAATTTATAGGGGCTTGGGTGCCGGGGGGGGGGCCTGACCCCACATACATGGCGGTAGCATAATATTTAATGTAAAAAAATTTTTGGACAGTAATCCCCCCCCCCCAACGAGATTTCAAAATTTGTCCCCCTCTCATAGCTACTCCACCGCATCCTGCTTATTATGTTAGTAAAAAGCTTCATGAGGGCATTTGCTAAAAGAAAATATAATTATATAATTTTATTTAAATATATTTAAATAAACATAATTTTAAAAAATATATGTGTTATATACATCTTAGTACCACGTTTTAGAAATTTGTTTAAAAATATAAATTTTCATTCAGACACTTCTTGCCTTCACACCGTCAAAATAGAAAATAAGAAGTCACGTGATTTAGCATGGCTGACAGCGATGAAGATCGCATCCCCTCCCCTCCAGCAAATGGAACAGATTCTAACGGTCCTAGGATCGTAACCATTACAAAAACTTCGACAGGTTTTGGATTTAACGTCAGAGGCCAGATCAGTGAAGGAGGTGTTCTCAAATCTATAAATGGGGTTTTGTATGCGCCTCTCCAACATGTCAGTGCTGTGTTGGAAGGGGGCGCTGCCCAGAAAGCTGGTATTCGCAAAGGCGATCGTATTCTTGAAGTGTAAGTAATAATCATCGCAGCTTTTAAAGTTGATAAGTTCAGATACTTGAGAAAAAATTTTAAGTTGTAAAGGAAACTACTGAAGATTTTTACTTAAGGTGAGTAAAAAGTCTGATGTGCAGTAAGATTAAGCCCTGTCCAATTTGACTTGGCCTTGGGCCTTGGACAACCAGTCTACTACTACTACAAAAACTAAAACACAATAAATCAATTCAATGAGTATGACTAGTATTACTACTATGATTAAAAATTTCAACAGTCAAGTGGCTACTGACTACTGCTACTACTACAACTACTAGTTGTACTGATAAGTACTCAAGTCAGTCAAGTACTGTTTAGTAATTTACTGTAAGTTAATTTTATTACTGCTGCTAAAACTACTATAATTATAGACATAGACTATTGCTTTATATAATCTTCATCATTTCATTTGTCCTTTTGGTTCCTTGTGGAACATAGGGCCTCTGTCAAAGCTCGCCACTGTGCCTGTACACGGTCCCTTGCAAGTCGTTTCAATTCTTCCCAGCTCTTTCTAGTTCTTCCAGCCTCATCTATCATGCTCCGGCTAATGTCTATTACTCTGACCGCAGTGCTGCGTCTCTTCCTGTTGCTATGAAGGATAGTTGCTATTTTAATTTTAGGATTTGGGTTAGGTATAGCTTTAGAATTTTTGGAAAATTCACGGAGCTCACACTAATTTTCCGGGCCGGTCACGTGCCATAGCAACAAGATGGCGGCCAGTAATGGCGGTGCGGTCGGAATACTAGACGTTAATCACATGCTCCGTCTCCATGTACGCTTGGGTCTTCCTCGCTGGCGTTTGCCCTGGGGGTTCCAATCTAAGGCCCGCCTCACCCAGCTGTTATCTTTCCGAAGGGTGTGTCCACTCCATCTCCTTTCCACGATTTGTTTTTCTACTGTCCTTTGTCCGCACCTCTCCCACAGTTTGGAGTTTTCGACCTTGTCGTACCATTTTATTTTCAGAATATTTCTAAGGCATCTGTTATTAAAGGTTTGGAGTCTATTTTTTGTTGTCTCTGTTGTTCGCCATGTTTCGGATCCATAAAGTAGTACCGTTTTAACGTTGGTGTTAAAAATCTTAACTTTTCTTTTGACAGATGTATGTAGATGTCCAGACCTGTTTCAGATTGGCAAATGCCTGTCGTGCCAGATTTATTCTTCGCTTTATATAATAGTATAAGTATAATAGATGATTGGCACAAAATTACGATTATTTTAAAAATCAATGAATGGTCTAATGCCAGTCTAATGGTCAAGTCAACAGTGACAACACAATTAGTCCTTTCTCAGACCTGCAATGCCGCAAAATCTCATTTTATCATTTCAGTTTCAGACAAGCTTATTACAGCACAAATGGCAACAAATATATAAAAATAGAAGTAACTATATGACTATAAGTTTGCAATTTTTTTTAGTAAAATGAAAAATGAAGTTATCAACAAGGTTTTGTCTTTTTCAACTCCACTAAGCTGATACCGCTGACTCATGAACATGACATAGAATTAACTAATCTGCTAAGTCCTTACAGTGAACAGAATACACAGATATTTGATTAATATTTTAACTAAGGTTGTAATCGGTCCTCAGGTCAAGATCGTCCCGTTTAATCAGGACCAGTTAACAGTAACTTCATTTAGCCAGTATTTATTAGCTAATTACAGAGAGTTAATTTTTTGTTGTGTTACGACCAAGGTTGTTAAGACCGCCCGTTTTTTAAGACTGGCTAACCGTTAAAAAAAAACCGGTTAATCGGTTAACCGCTCGTCCATATATCCCTTATATTTTGAGAACTAACAAGAGAATGTTGTCGTCTGGCGTCGTCTGATGGCATCAAAGCCCGCTTCCCCCGCTTGCGTTCAGCTCTTTCCGCGTTGCTCTCAATTCAACGCATTTATTAACTCTTAAAGTCGCAAAGCGTCCTAATGCGTCTCTTCTCGCTATCCCTAAAGCGTCGTTATGCGTCCCTAGATACAAATCTCGTTAGAAATGAGATCTCGGAAAGTAAAAACTCTTCAATGCCTAAAAAACGATGTATTCGACTTCTGGCAATGGCGGCCGTTTGCCGGCACTAGTGTTATCGCTCGATTCACGATGTTTATTTGGTAGTTTTAACTTTTTTTTTTTTTCAAAGATACGTTTTGTTATACTTTATTACTAAAATAATAGTACTAAACTACAGGTAAATATTGTTTCAAAATCAGTATGGTCTTTTGGATGCGTAAAATAACCATTCTTAGCCTTAAAAATGAAGTCAGTATGACAATAATATTATAAATGGATTTTACGCAAATTTTTTAATTTCATAACCGGTTGATTGTAATGCGGGAAATCCTTACGGGACAGAGGCGGAAGTTTATTGAAAACCTTCTGGGGCTTTAAGAGTTAATTAAAAAATTCCAAAGAATTAATTAAATAGTGATGGTTAATATTTTTTAAATATTTTATTTTGAGGACTTGTAGTTGACCGGTCTATCTAAGAGGACCGGTTCAATCGTTAGTTGAAGTTAGCGAGGTATTTTTCATTAGTTTAAAAAACCAACGCCTCGCCCCGTCCGTTGTGACGTCATGTTTACCTCTCTTGTGTGTGATGAAGTTTAGCTCAGCCAAATCGCTTAATAAAATTAATAATAATAATAATAAAATTACAAAGCTACCGAGTAAACAATGATGATAAAATGGAATTTATTTTTTTAAAACATATTATTTTTCAACTCACAAGAATAATTGAATTTTGCGGTGCACACATTTTCCCTCCCCGGTTTTTCTGTTCAAATAGGGTTTGAGCCAAATGCGCTGTACTATTAATGTGGTAATCAAATGCCTTTGACTAGCAGGAAAACTGTCACTAAAAGACCGAATTCAAGTTTGTGGGCCGATTAATCGCCTGGTATCTTTGCTACAAGTACTTCACTAAGCAACGTGCGCCGATACATTTTTTGAATGCCTGAAACAGACTATAAACCGGTGATCAGAAAATGCCGATAGGTCACGGGGTCATATGCTTGTATAGCTTGTTTTGTCGTTATAAGAAACTATAATTAATATAAATAGAAACAGCATCAGCCTTGACAGTTGTTGACTCTCGTATAGTTACAGTGCCTAAACATCTAAGAAAATTTAAAAAAAAAAAAAAAAATTCCTCAGCAGTAGCTAGTACTATTAATTGTGAATTTCAGTGAAGCAAGGCTATATCATATAATGCGTCATGTGCGCATGCTTACGCGTCATATTTTATAACATTCTGTTTGTGATTTATATTCTAGTCTAATTGATTTAAAAAAAAAAATATTTCTACTTTTATTTCATAAGAAATGGTGTAAATGTTGAAGGGGCTACCCACAAACAAGTTGTAGATTACATTCGTTCAGGTGGAGATTCACTTACACTCACAGGTAATTTTATTTATTTTACTCGTTACATGAATTGAAAAAAGGACTCCAAACAACTGCCTAAAATTTTGTTGGGTAGTAATTTGACCCTTTTAAAAGCAGTATTTTTTGCCCTCTCTTGCTTTCTTTTTTGCTTTTTTAGCTTCAGATTTTATGGCGACTATTTGTCAACAGCTCATTGGCATAGATAGTTAAAATAAAATTTCATTACTTTATTCAGGTATACAATGACAGATCAATATTGAATCTTATTGTAATCTATTTGCCTTTACACAAGTAAAAAAATATACTTTCAAAATCTACTCCTTTATCACCAAACATTGATAAATACAAAACCATACTCTATTTCTTACTGTTTATCTTCCCTATACAGGTGTGAAAATAAGTTTAAAATGTTGTAATAACTCATTGCATGAGATTTTGAAATTCAAGTTAAGTTTTTAAAATAAAAAAAACTGTTTATTAGTTCTTCCATGAAATAATAAATTTAATTTTGAGTACATAGTTTCTCCTGCATTATTATACAATGAAAGCATAAAAAGGCTGTTAGTTGGAAATTTTACCTGTCTCCATGCCCATGCAATCACTGTGGCACACAATTTAAGTGTGCTTTTAAAGGTGTTAAGCATCACCTAAATCTAAATTCCTTTTAAATAGCTTGGTTTCCTTCCTTAACCAAAAAAGCTGTGTGGACTCTGAGGCTTGACCAATTGTGAGCCAACATAGTCAAGTGTAGAGGATTTTTGGCAAATACATTTCTGAAAGTAATCCCTCTTACAAACAAATAAAACCTCTTTAAATGTTTTGTATTATTTGAAAATGAAATGAAGATAATTAAGTGAATACTTACTTGAGACTTGAGATGTTAAAAAACAACAGCTTTACATGGAATTCCTTATCCTGTGCTTTTTTTTTTTGGCCGCTAGGCTTCTACATGATTTTAATTTTTGTCTATAGCTTTGATACAGTAAGGAAATAATTGAAAAAAAGAGTTTAAAACGTAATAGATAAAAAAAAAAAAAAAAAAAAAAAACTAAAAATTTTAACTGTATACCTGTGTAATTAATTTGTTCTCAGTCATCTCAGTGCCTGAGCAAGTGGCTGAGAAGCTTGAACCAAGTGATGACTCCTCGGGTCCTTCATATATTGATTATTCAGAAAGGCGGTCATTACCCATATCGATACCTGACTGCAATTATTTGGACCATTATGGTGACAAACATGTGGTGAGATTTAAAGACTGATGTGGGGAAAATCAGAATCACATTTATCATCAAACATTTTCTACACAGTGTCTTAATAAAGTGTTTTATTAGGTGGTGACTAATTAAAGCTAAAACATTTTGACTGATTTTTTTCCAACTTTAAATGATTACTGTGTTATATTATATTGATGATTTGTTGTTATTAGCGTCAAGCCTTTTTATTAAGGTTTGAGTATTTGCAATAGTAGGTAATACCTGCACAATACAATTAATATTTTAAAAAAAATTAGGTGCTATATATATATGGTATATCCTTTATAATTATAACATCTATAGAATTAATTTTAGATTTTATGTTCGTCCTAAAATTCATGAAAATGAATTATGTTGTAAACTTATTTCTTTATTTTTAGGTTTTTAATGTTTATATGGCTGGTAGGCACTTATGTTCAAGGCGGTACAGAGAATTTGACACTTTACACAATAACTTAAAAAGAGAGTTCCCAGACTTTAATTTTCCAAGATTGCCAGGGAAGAAATTATTTACTTTATCAGAACAACAACTAGACCAAAGAAGGAGAGGCTTGGAACAGTACCTTGAGAAAGGTTATTATCAGTCCTTTTTAAAATGATTTCTATTAGCAGAAACATGACGAATTGGATGAAAATAATGTTTCAATAATTTATTCACATTCCTTATCTCCTTGTTTCATTAAGCTGAATTACGGTTAAATGTTTTTTCCCAACTGGATACAATTGTTTATTTTTTCATTTTTATTTAGCAAAGTGAAGGGTGACTGCTTTATAGACTTCTCTCAATAGTTGAATAATGAAATAAATAAAAAATTCCTCCCTTTATTTCAGTATGTGCCGTCAGAGTTATAGGAGAGAGTGAAACCATGCAGGAATTTTTAGCTGCTGGAGATTTAGATGAGGTAGGGATATATTTCCTTTTTCTTAAAATAGTTACATTTAAGTGACTCTTGATTTTGCTGTAAAAGTTAAATAATTACATGTAATTTCTAAGAAAATATGTGATGAACATGCTCTGAAAGTAAAACTGCTTACCGTCTACTCAGGAGGAAGGAACCAGTGAAGTGGAATTAAAAGTTATGTTACCAGATAAAAGTTTGTGCATTGTAACTATATGCAGGTCAGATAACACAGATACAGTATACAAGGTAGGTTTAAGTGTAATGTTACTTACAAATACAATTTAAAAATAAGTTCTGAGTGTTATTTTCTTTTCAAATATAATTTATGGCAATGTTGTCTTAATTGTATAAATCTTTTTTTAAATATTCAAAATTTTTCAGGCTGTTGTAGCAAAACTTCACTTTGAAGAAGCCTCAGATTACTTTTATTTGTTTGAAACAGTGGAGTATGGCTTTGGTAAGTGCGTTAACATTTTGCAACCTAAAGTAATTTGTATTTAAAACTATTTCTTAATCAATTAGTTTTAAGTTTATTCCAAGTTTTAAGCAGATTAAATTAAATATTCAAAATATTTTCATTGATTTTATTATAATGAAAAAAACTCTACCTTCGTTTAAGTATTTTTACTAATTGTAAAGGTAGATGTTACAGCCTCAGCCTGTTATGTTGTTTTTGAAACCTCAAGACAATGTAGAAAGTCAAAAGCACAATTCACTTCAAAAATGAATATGAGTTAAATATATATCTCCATATGTTCATCCTTCCTCTAGACTACACAATTTTCAATACATTAAGACCTAACCTCTAATAAATACGAATGTATTGAGTTTACACTAAGCTGTCCACACAGTGCAGTTAACTAATAGAAATACCATTACCGTATTAAACCCATTAACCACTAATGATGAACTTAACAAGCTCTATCCACAAGGTTTTAACATTAAGCATTCTTAACAACCCCTATCTATTTTTTTCCAATACATCACTGTCCATGTGATTTTTACATTCATAAAAAGTATTCTCAATGTATTCTACATGGCTAACAAGCACTGTTGATATGATTTTTAAATTCAAGAGCAGCATAGTCAGTGTATGCTACATACATAACAAACACTGTTCATTTGTTTTCAGAGCGTAAGCTACTGCCACAGGAACTTCCTCACAACATTTATATCCAGAACTACAGTACAGCAACAGCCACGTGTATCTTGCTCAAAAAATGGCTTTTCACTATATCAAGGGAAATGACACTCACATCTAATGCCTCAGCCTTGAAATTTCTGTTCTGGCAGGTAATTCAAACCTTAAGCTTTTATTTATTTGAAGGTTAATATTCTTTATGTAATAGCTATTGTAGGCACTTGACACCAGTTAAACCCTTCATACTTGGTGGAATGGTGTGTTTTTTTTAATGAAAGTATTAAATAATTAATTGTCCTGAATTTTTAAAGATTTACTCTCTTTCAAACTTTTTTTAAAAAGCATTTCCCTTCATATAATGAATGTCTCAGTTGATAATTTAAATAATTTTATATTAGATTTTGTGAAAACTCTATAGTATGAATGAGCTGCATTTATTATTTGTTATTTAATTATGATGATAAAACATTTATAACAAATTTTCAGGCAGTTGATGATGTCAATAAAGGCTTTGTAAAAACAGGAGACAAACTGTATGATCTTAAGGCTCTCAGAGAAGCAGAGAATGCTTTAGAGGTGATTCATATAGAAAAGCATAATACATAGTTTGTTTAAAATTAAAGTCTAGATTTTTAAAGTAAGATATTGTTAATACCTAACTTAAAAAACTGTTTTAAGTCTTCCATAAGATTGTTAAAATAATTGATAATATGAATTTAGAGTCCTAAAACATGGTGTTGCTTCAAATTTTTGCATTCTATAACAATTAAAATTCACCATACAAACCCATCCCTTTCCAATGCTCTTTTTTTCTTTCCCCCCTTAATTTTTAAGTGAAGAAGAATTTAAACAAAAATGAAATGTTTATTGCTTTTAGTTAAAGAAATGAATATTTTATTATTTAATGATAACTTCAGTTAGCCTGCACTGCTCAGTAAAAGGTATCTGGTCAATAATTTTGAAGATTAAAAGCCAGAAAATACACAATTTTTCAGGGGTTATTGCTTTAAATTGTTTACTTTCAAGTATTTGAAGACAGTGCGGCACCTTGAAGGCTACTCAGAGGTGGTATTTCCCCACTGTGCCTGCGACTCTAGACGGGATGGCCATGTTGTGGCTATAATTGGGCTTGAGGCCTTCAAACTCCAGGCTTGTAAAGACGATGGAACTCCTGAGGTGATTAGTTAAAATTTTGGTACTCTAAAATTTTACTTACTGACTAAATCACTATTCAAAATAGCTAACTGAATTGTTTTAAAATATATTGATTTTTGTCGCTCAACATTGGGGGAAAGTGTAGCAATTTACATTGAAAATATTCCACAGTCCCTAATAGAGTTTAAATTTGAAAATGGTCAAAAAATTAATTCATAGGACTATTTTCAAAAGCGTCAGAATCAGACATTGCTACTTTTTATTTTCAAAGCCTCATGAGACTTCCATTTGTGAAAACATGGTTTGTTCAAATCTTCAGAAAGGTTTCATTTTTTTTTCAAAATTCATTTTTGGAAGTGTTTATGAAAGGGTAGGGTAGTCCAGTGATAGTTCATTATGGGATTAAATTTATTAGCCATGGCAGTTAAGGAAATAGATTTTTTTTTGGAGCTCATTGGGCTTCACATAAATATACAAAAAAATGTTTATTAAACGCATAAGGATGCCACTGTTTGGTTTATTTCAGAATTCCGTATTTGTGAAGCTAAATATTCCTCATGAAAAAACAATACACAAATGTGAGGTAGTTGTGGATTAATCTGATTTGACAGATAATAGTGTAAGCAGGGCCCAAAATTCTGAGAGATATTTGTAGACATGTTCAAAATAATGAAGCCATGATTCTTAAAAGTTGATTTGAACTGTATGTTTGAGCTAGCCACCTGAAGAAAATTAGGATGAGGCAAAATAGAGAATATTTATGATTGTAAAAGGTGAGTGCTTTGGTCTTGTATTCATTCAACTTCAACTTGCTGAGAGTCATCCATGACTTGACACCACCCATGTTCTTCTCCAAGGCCGCAATAGTGGAGTCAATATGGGGATGGGTGTGCTTGTACTTGTACAGCTGTCATCCGCAAATGATTGATTCTCAACTGAAAGCTTTTTTACCTGTTGATCCAGTGGCATGTTATGCATAATGATCAGAACTGGACCCAAAGGGGGACACTCCATACCTAAAATCAGCTCTTTTAGAAAAACATCCCTCCACAGAGACCACATGCTCTGTTGGGGAAGTAGGATTAAAACCAAGCGAGAACTGATTAAGAAATTCCAAAGTAATTTTGAAGGGGTCTGAAAAGTGCCTGTGACAAAAAACATAAAAAGTCTGGCCATTAAAGGGTTAATATTTTAATCACATTATGGCTATTAAGTTGGGCTCAGCGCTTAACTTATAAGGGCAAGAAAGAAAACTGAAGTATTGTAGATTGCTTATCTTTCAATAAAATTGTAGTTTTTGATCTGTTAGAATTATTTTAGCAATTAAAGCTAAACCAGCTAAATTAATATTATGACCCCATTTTTTATTTCTCACATTTTAACGTCTTACATTTTTGTTTGTTTCAGTCTCAGGTGATTGAATTTAATTGGAAAGATGTAAAATCTTATGAGGTGGATGAGGAGGGGATGTCTTTCAACTTTGAATATAACAGACAAGGAAAGAAACCTAGACTAGTCAAGATTTTTACTCCTTATGTAAGTTTATTGATTATTGTATACAAGTTTGGAGTTATTGGAATAATTCTTGTTATATGGCCTAAAATTTAGCTTACTATTTCTTTTAAATGTAATTCTAAATAATATGCATATTTCTGTTTTAATTATTGGATAAGAAAAAATAATTTTTGATATCTTTAATTTTCATATTCATTAAATTCTAGGATGCTTCTCAAATACAAAGAATTACACAAATAAATGCATCAATATACATGTTTTGATCGTTATTTGCGTTTGAATTTTAAATTGTCCTTTTTTGTGTGCAACATCTATCATTTTAGGTTTATCATCATGCAATTGATACATTTTTTTGATTGATGATATATTTGTAATCTACCAAAGCTGTAAATTAGAAGTTAATGAAATTGTTTAATATTTCAGTTTTACTACATGAATGACTGCTTTGATAGAATATATGATGAGCTGCAATGGGATACATAATCTTTTACGTTAGATGTGGGCAACATATCCCTGTCACCACAAACATCACCTCTGCAACAACCACTGCCAACTTTAAGAGTAAGATCCTGAAACAGTTGGTGATTTTAACTCAGAACACCTTAGTTGTTTTAAACAACCCTAGAAATATGCACTTTATGTTCTCCTTCTTTACTGGCTTTATCTTTATTATTAACTTTTTTTTTCAATGAAAAATTATTCATTTTATTAGATAGTTACAGAGGTTAAAATTTAAATGCAAAAAACTTATTATTGAACATATTTATATAAAATTACTTTCCCAAAAATTGTTGTTTCTTTTCACAAGTAAACATCACAGAGTGCTTGCCATTTGTGTCGCACCTCCCCAAGTAGTATATTTTAACTTCATAATTTCCATGTAAAATGAATTTATTTTGTTTAATGTATATAAAAGGAGCTTACTCTGTAACCAATATCAGCTGTCTGTGATCATAACTCCTAAAATAAACTGCACTTAAAAAAATTATTGGATATTTTACTACTTGCCATCTATTCACATCAGCTCTTATTAATTATCCATCTTTAGTCTGCTATTCTTCATTAGGGAGAAAATTATTTTGAAAAATGGAATTAAGATGATGCTAACTCCTTATACTGTCCCTTATTCAAATCCAGCTGTGCACACAATATATTCTTATATAATTTATGAAAGTGAATTATTTAAACAGAGTACATGCTACTCTTTGCAGGACAGGGTATTGATCTGTAGATATTCTATACAATGTTAACCAATAAATCCTATAGCTGAAAGAGCAATGACATCATAACACAAAACTTTCATTAAATTACAGCACTTTTTATTTTTTTGAAAGCTTTAATTTAGATGAACATATCAACTTTTTCTTTTGGCAATGCACTTTTAAAATTACCTTTGTCAGCTAAATACTCAAGATTCTCTAATGTAGGCAGTCCACTTAGGTGAGTCTGTGGAGCTTTGGGTAATTGTGGTGCATGTCTAGATGGCATAAAGGGTGTGTTGTCTGTCAATTATTGAAATATTTTTTATGCTGTATATTATAAAGTAATCAGTGCTGAGTGAATACTTTTGTGTGCAGATATTATCTGAATGAGTAATGTAACTGAAGTTTGTTGTGAGTTTTAAATTTTGCTTTGTGAAATTTCAGTTGTTCTTGTTATTAAAGACTTATGATAATTAAAGATGCAATGCACATTTTAATCAAGAAATTTTTGTGTATAGCTCCAATCTATAAGCCTCCCCTGTCTCCTTCAAATGTATAATACCCTTCACTAATGTAACAGGATTGAAATAATCTGGAGTGTTAATTTTGTGTTTGATTATGAAATAGTTCTAACAAATTATGGACTTGAAAATTTGTAAGAACTCCACCAACACCCATACAATTCAGTATTTATATCAAGGGCAATATGTTAATTCTGAACAATGTGTTATTTTATTAAGTTATTTTTATTGATGGCAATCTAATTTTTCAGAAGTAGTTTTTAAATTCAGATGTTTTATTTTTAAGAATTAGAGTCAAGTTAGGGTGGCATATGGTTTTTTGAAGTAAGACACAACAAATGTACCAGCTAACAAGTACACAATTATAATAGTCTAGCTCAGGGGTCTCCAAACTTTTCTGCCAAAGGGCCGCATTAACTGTCAAACAGCAGTTTGGAAGTCGACTTCTAAGCCCCAACTTTTAATTTTTTTTGGTTAATTTACAGGTAAAAATTAGGAGATTAAAAGGTCTCCAGGGGCCGGATGAGAGAGCCATAGTTTGGCGACTCCTGGTCTAACTGAACTAAGTCTGAGATATAATAAAAGACCTGAGAATCATGTAACATGGATAATAGCATTCATAGAATGTGAATTCTTTATCAATAATGATGTTTTTTTTTTGGGGGGGGGGGAGAGGACGGGTGTGGCACTAGAATCAAGTTGGGTAGTAAAAAATAAGTTAATTAAGGTACAACAAAACATGAAAAATTGATAACACAAATAATTAAATATTATCACTAGAAACATTCCTCAATAAATCAATAACGATGAACTAATATAAACTTAAATACTTTGCTGTAATTTAGTATTTAATAGATCAGCAATAGGTAGGTAAGTGAGACAGAAGTGAGGAAAACCAGGTTGTAACCATGAGTACTTAAAGAAAACATTTAATAAGGGAAACAATATAACAAGACATTCATGCCATTTGATGTTAGTGTCCTTAAAATCTGAATCATTTCAAGTTTTCTTTGACGATTGTGTCTGTACACAACAAAATGGTGGTGATAGCGGAGCCCTTTTGATGGTTTCTGTTCAAGTGTTTTGAGTTAGAACATTTTTTGTCTTGCTCAATATTACAAAGGTGTTCAGTAGAACTGTCCAGTCTAGTCTGAATACACCATTTGGCAGTGAGTACAAACAATGGTGTAGACAATATTGCTGCTAGTGAAATAGAAACTGCAAGTTTTACAATGGCTGCTTCCACAGGGCCTGTGAGATGTCTTCTTCTGCCTTTTTTTTCCACTCCAAAGAACAATCAGTCATCATCATTGACATCTTTAGTCCTTTCAAAGACATAGGCTGTCCATAAAAAGTCCTCTATCCTGGGCCAGTTCGTCCTGCATCACCCAGGCATGGCCATGTTTTTTAATATTTGCTTTCTCATTGTGGTGCCAAGTGATTCTTGGTTGGCCTCTTTCTGTTTTCCTTGAGGTTTCCAGTTCAGGGCTTGTCTTGTGTTGAAAGCAGTATGGCGAATTCATTGTCATTGTCTCTGAAGGATGTCTCTTGTTCTACGGGCTCTGCCTTTTACTTTTACACTGAATGAAGCTGAGTAACTATTTTTGGTTTTAGATTCAGCCAGAAGAATTGAACTTTTTTTTATTAGGCTTGTTGTTTTGTTGTCAGTTGTTCAGGTTTTCCCAAAACTTGTTTTACTTGTGTCTGAAATCCATCAGCCCTGTTAAGCTAATATAATGAATGGTCATAGGAAGTTAAATACAAACTAAACCTGTTCTTTTTTTAAAAATTAAAATTTTTAGCATTAAAAAAAGGAGGAAAAAAAACCCAGGGAAAATTACTGAATGTCTCTTTAAACATCATAGCCATGTAGGCTCAACTACTAGCCCAACTGGAAAATTTTAATTTTGGAAGGGTTTTCTGATTCTTCCTGTTACAATACTATGAACAAATTTCTATGAATATTATTTAATATATGTTGATGTAGATAGTGAAATACTCAGAAAATACAGGCAACAAAATTGTCCTCTAACAAATGTATCACTTCATTATCAAAATTTATTTGCATAAAATTCGATCAACATTTTAGGCCAAAAAATGGAATAAAAGCTTTGAAAATTTTTTAAATTAGCATTTCAAATTAATATTTACAATGTAAAAACATTAATCTGAAAGGAAATACTGATTTTTTATATTATATGATGAGATATTTATTTCTTTATAAATTGAAAATCAATAACTGAATCTGTGATCTATTTTTTAAAGAAGTAAACTTTTTTTTCGCTAATTTTCTCAACTTATTGGACTTTGATTAAAAAAAAAACAACAATTCCCATTGTTTAGTAAGAGTCAGTGTTTTAAAAAAACTATTGATGAATTTAGGACAAAATTTAAGCAAAAGATAAAACACATGAAAAATTATGTGAGATCATGTTTTAGCAATAAATTTTAAAACTGTTATTCTATTCTGTTAAATTAACAAAACTATGATGCCAACCTTTTTTATTCTATTCAAATGTTTTAAATGTTATTAGAAATGTTGATAAATAATTTTTTAAAAAAAATTGATTTTTGAGTCATGATGTCCAGAAAATCTATGTTGATCTAAGGGCGGGAAAGGTTGATTAACTGTATAAAAAGTTTATTTGAGTTCTTATTTCATAAGCCTGAAAAACTATTTTGATTTTATTATTTGTTTTTTATTTCCAGTGTTAAAAATGTAAATTGTGAATAAAATAATTTTTCTGGCCCCATGTTGTATAATAAATGTGTACATACTGAACTAGTTACTAGTTTCAAAATTTGCAACCAAAAATAGCTTTTACGGTCAACTCTGGATGCTTTGAGAAGTAATGTTGGTTTTTGAACTGGTAAGGCTTCTGGATTGTAGAATCGGATAGTGTGGTCATATATGTTTCTGTTACTCTGCTTTAGTTTCAATACACACAACAAAAAAACCTTTTAATACTTGTATTTTCCATCAAAGTTGAAAAAAGCAACAACCAAAAAACCAACAAATTATAGTCAAACTTGACAGTCTTGACTGTAGCAGATATACTGTTACCTTTTAAGCATCAGAATTTGTCTGTGCTAAGCCCATGTTACATACCTTTATCAATGCAAGGAAGTCAGAAACACATGTTTGCTTTAGAATGTAGGGCTATTGTGATAGTACCCAGCATTGCTCAAAAAATTTAAATTATAGCAAGCTTTGTATAACTTTTCATATATATTCTTTGTTGTCTATAAAATATATAAATATGCCTGTTCTAATAAATTCCTACTGTTGTAAAGTATAGTGAAACTGTAAGCAGTTGATTAAATAAAGAATTTTAATTATTGTGTTTGTTTCTTGCCATTTGTTATTTTGATCTGCTGTAAAAATTTCAATAAAAAGACCCATCTTAAAGCTATTCAGTAAGTGTCAGTAATTATTCACTTCTTATAGAAGATCACGCTATTACTTTGAATTAAACTATTTTTTTTTTCTGTTAAACTATCCTATTTTTGTTCTACGTGTTTAATAGTTAATATATATATTCATATAATTTCCCTCCATGTCCTTCCCCTACTAAGTTAATCAATTGTCAGTGGAAAACTTATTTATATCAAAATCTATTTTAGTCAATTCTATATAGACTATGTTCCCTTTTAAGTTCTTCTATGAATAGCTGCAAGAAATTCATCTAGGTAATAATATACAAGACATTCATTGCTCTAAATGTTATTTTAAATATCTTATCTCGTTTAAAAAAAAAATAGCCATTGCATAGGCACTCAACGTATTCACTGACACTCTGAGTGAATTTATCAAAGCTCCAAGGCAACCCCAGGAACCCCTAGACACTATTTACTTGGAGAAAATGGTTTGGGTTCTATGACATTAATTCTCAATACGACTGAGAATAAAAATAACTGAAACTTGCTTTTCAATCTAAACAAAATAGGAATATAAACATTGGTTATATTTACCTAAAAAACACTGTAATGTGATCTATAGGTAAATGTAATTACAATATCAATAATTACCTTGTATTGTGGCATTAAAAAATTATGTTTTAAAGGCTCCTCTTCCTTCTGGAAGTTTTTTTTAACAATGATGTATATTGATTTTTAAAAATCTGTTAATCCTTATTCTTTAATCTAAATTTAAAAAAAGAAACACTTCATGTTTTTTTAGCTTTAAAAAGAAATTATATTTGTATATTTGGGTTTTAATTTATCAGAAACTTTAAATACTCAGATAGCGTACGCAATTCAACTTTCTAGACCATGTACAGATGTATGAATTAACTTGTATGACTATCATTGTAAACCATTGCATGGATTTAATGAATGCACATAAGTTTCATCACAAAAATCAAATAAATAAATAATTACATATTCCTAATTAGAAGCAGAAAGGAAAAAACTTTTAGTTAACTTTGTGAAAACATAATACTGTCTCAAGATTGTTTTTATAAAGATACGTATAAATGCAAATTGCATCAATTTGTTCATAATAAAAAAATAATCCTCATAATTGCACTTTTGAACTACATGTACCTTCATTTTCCTTTTTATGTCCCATCAATTTTGTCTCTTGACATTTATCATGAGTTTATTGCATATTCTTTTCACTTTCACACCTTTTCAGTGCACAAGTAAAATATTTATTAATAACCCAAGTTTAGTTTCATTTGTGTGTAATTATGAATATATATCAAATCATGTTAATTTTTTTTGTCTCTGCTCTTAATGCTTTTTTTACATACTGGAAAAAGTTATATATATATTTGGATACATTTTGTCTTGTTATGGCATTTGCCAAGGAAGGTGTTCAAGCTGAATAAATATATCTGGTGCAAACATTTTGTTCCACCAACAATTTGTAACTCCTTTAATTTATACAAATGATCTTTCAATGAAAAGTGAGAAATTAATCATCACAATAGAACGTCATTTTTTAAAAAAAAAGTGTAGTTTATTTTATAATCACACTCTTGGTTTATTTTTTTATTTTTTTTTCTAATATGTTTAGAATTATATAAAAAAAAATATGAAATGAATTTTGAAATTTAAATCTTAAATAGTTGTATTTACTTTTAAGAATCTTTATTGATAAGCAGCTGTAGCATTGAGTATTGGAATTAGATTAGAATGTAAAAGGCAGGTATGTTGGGATATAGATTTTAAGAATGAGAAACATTTTAAGCATGTTCATTAATTGAAGCTTATTAGCATAAATTTTGTTTTTTAAATTTGCTTGGAGAGGTAAATTTTGTCAGTGGATTTCTTCAACTATTTCATCAATAGGTTGATGTTCAAATCTATAACATTATTGTATGATGGTCAAATCAATCATATAGATAAGTTATGATCAAAAATGGATTTTTAAAACTTGGGCATGAAAAATTCCGGTCTTGCTTTACTTCTCCTTATAGCCCAGCAAATTGATCAGACTAAGCAAATATTATATCATATTTTTTAATGCCCATTACATAAGCATAGGAAATTGAGTAAATTTCCCTTAACAACTAATTACAATGTAAAATAATTGCACAAAAGACATAGATTGTTTACCTGCGTACCTTATAATAATTTGTCAACAGCACTATTTTCTTTCTAAATTTTTCATAGTATAGTACCTGTAAATCGTCTATTTTGCATGTTTACCTATCTTTGTCATGATTGTTAACATATATAAACTATTACTTTTTTTTAGTTTAGAGTCTTCATGTTGCTCTAAGCATGTTTTATGCCACCTTTTCTTCTCAAAACTAATTTCATATTTTTAAAATTTTAATGCTTTATCTAGCTAAAAGCTAACAAGTCCTTTCAGGGCAGATGGGGAAATAAATGAAATTCTCCTAAAATCTTTGAAAGGATTCAAACACTAAGAGATGCATCCTGAAAGTATATCTCTGTGTCCAGAGTGATAAAAGTGTATAATTTTGACTTTTAATATTTAAAGTTAAAGAAATGTCTATAAAATTCATGAGATTTTTCCCCCCTGACATTTCTAGTTGAGATTGTAATGTTATAAAAATGATGATTAAAATGTCTATTTATCAATTGAGATTAACAAGTTCTTAATAAATTCATGCATTTGAAAGTGTGTTGCTTGTTAATTAAACTATTTAAAAATAGCAAATTTTACATTTTGAAAGAAAACAAACCATTTAAATGACAGAAAGTTTTAAATGAAAATTGCATTATCAGTCAATTTCACTAATTGTTTTAGCATATGAAGGGCGAAATGTTATACTTAAAAACAAAAGTTATTATAAAGATGAAGATCAAAATATAATATGTATCAATGTAAAGTTAATGTTAAACCTATACACCTTAGGTGGTAAAGCATTCATTTTGCAGTGCTGTGGATTATTGAATAATGCTTGGTGCCTTTGTGAGGACTGGCAGCTAGTGATTGTGAATGAGAAGAGGCACATAATTTATCCTGTCTGAAAATAATGAGAGAAGGCAACGAAAAATATTGTTTGAATGAGTAAGTAGTGTATAATTCTCCAATATTTTTTAGCACTCTTTCTGTGAGGATAGCCAGTAGAAGAGTTAATCTGCCTGTGCAGATAGATTTATTGGCCACACCCTCAGAAAACCCACATACAGTATCACAAGACAAGCCCTCACTTGTAACCCCCAGGGCAAGAGAAAAAGAGGTCAACACAGAATGATTTGAAGAGGGGTATTTGAGGCAGACACCAAAAGACTGGCCACCACTGGCAGACAGGAAGACAGGTCATGACAATGACTCTGCGAGGGGAAACCCACTTTCAAGATGGAAAAATGATTTTAAAAATAATATATTAGAGAGCTATGTTCCCATTACACTGTGTGGTCGTACAGGTATCTAATGTCATATTATATAATCATAATATATGTCATAATTGTGAGTAAAATTTTGTACGAAAATTGATCCTGTGCAACTTGTGTTATTTGGTACACAGACCAACAAACCTTAGTGGTAACATTGTTAAGAGTGTATCATGATGCGAGGAATCACTTTACAATCTATATACTAAGCAAGGTTTTCAGAAGAATTCTACTCAACAGTTTAGACTTAGGTAACAGGCGAAGATGAGATCATATTCTGACTATAGAAAATATCAGAAGAGGAATCTGTAGAAAGGCAATTTTTAATCCATATTTTCTTTGCTTTGAAACAGCCATTGACAACATTGTTAGAGAAACTATATAGTTCACTTTGGAATTTCAATGCAAATTAATGACTATCATCTAAAACGATGACAAACATTTAATTTAAATAGTTTTAAATAGCTAACACTACATTTCACATGTTAAATGAAAAAAATTAGATATGTCTAAAAATTCTAAATGTGACTACCAAGAATTTTGGTAGAAAAATATGGAAAATGAAGCGTTTTCTATTTATTTACAACTACATGTATTAAAATTTTAGTTTATCAGCGTTTTAAAAAATATCAGTGATTAAAATAATTAAAGTTGTGTCATTTTATTGCAAAGGGCTAACTTATGTAAGTGAAGATGAAATATCAAATGTTAGGTGTTATAATGCGGATGATTTTCAGATGATTAATTTTAATCAACTCAATTAAAAAAAAAACAATAATCTGGTGTTGAGAGATAAAAGTTTATTTTATATATATAGATGTCATATGTACACAAATGATGAAAATGTGGTTAGGATAAAATAATTGATTAACTTCACTCTACTGGTTTTAAAAATACAATGAAATCAGAGACTAAGACAGTGATACAGAAAGTTGAAAGAGATATATGAAAACCCCATCGATTTATAAACTAATTATCTTTATCACACAATAAAAAAAAGACATCAGTGGCCAGTAAGGCATGCATCCTTGAACTTGGCATTGTTTGAGTTCTTCTTGGTCTACAAAATAGGTTATTATGTAATCTTGTGTTTTATTAACAATAAAATAAATATGTACCACTGCCAGAAGATGATGGTATTGGAATATCATTAAATTATTCAAATAATTTTTAGCTAATGGAATCTTGAATTTAAAAAAAAAGAGGCAGAAGATTTTGATATAAATGAACCACAATCTATGCACATACAGATAAGAATCCTTTATAAATACACTGTCAGAAACAAATACTGTTGTAAAAAAAAATTCTGTCAGCATTAAAAGAACTAAATTATTTCTTTAACTCAAATGAAAACAAGAGCTTAAACAAAGCTGTGAAAATTTTAAGATGAGCAAGATTAATTGCATGAAATATTTTTTATTATTCTTCTGTTAATTACTCTTTTTTTCAGCAAGGAATACTGAAACTTTTCCCTAGCTAATAAGTTCAATGAAATATTTACAAAAGTATGCAATAAAGTATATTTATTTATGACAGGTAACATATATGTAAGCTTCTTGTGTTCAAGTTAAATATGATAGTAGGAAACTAATACGCTACAGAAAATATTGCATAAAACTTTAATAAGAAAACTATCAATATAATAAATATTTGTGTCTTTGTTATATTTATGAGCATGCTCACCACAAGCAAACTTATGATTATGTTCAATAAAATGAAACAAGCAAAAGTTGTGAAGGCAGAACTTGCTCACTTACATTTAGGCACAGTGTTTTTTTTTGTTTGGTATAAATTCATAACAATTTTATCACAGTGGAAGAAACTTTATAAAAGATATTTAACCAAACAATGTGTTTGGTTAACTTTAAAATAATTTATAAACTTATTTTAGCAAAAAAGAAACATTAATAAGAAAATCAAATAATTCTTTTTCTTTTTTTTCCAAACTACAACAAACACAAAATTAGTAAAATGCGCACAGATTTTTCTAGCATGTTTAGCCCTTTCATCAAAATCTTTGAAAAATTCCTAGCTTAAAAGGTATTTTAAAAACTTTAATAATGAGAAATGTTCATGAAATTTAATATTTGGAAGTGAAATGATTATTATCCATATATATCATTCAGTAGAATCATGGAGTAACAATCCTGTTAGTTTTTTGATGTTATTAATCTCTGTATAAATATTTCTGATGGTGATTAAAAAAATTATATCAGATATATGTTGCATTAAAGAGATAATTTAAACCATTTGGAAAATGATGAAAATCTTTGGAAAAACAATTGGGAACTAAATTTTAAAAATTTTATACAAATGAAACAATTATTCAAGTTTTTGAAAGTCCTGTATGAAATGGTCAAAGAACTAATTTTAATAAGAAATCCAAATTAAAAAAAAAGATCCTTTGCTCATTAGGATGTTATTATAAGGAACTGAATTCTTATTTAATTTTTAGTGAAAGTGAAATGACAATTATAAGACAAATCGTGACACCCAAAAAACCCTAAAAAACTGTCATTCAACCCTCTGCACATAGAGGTTGAATAATTATAATTAAATTGATAAGTCTCTATAAAATAAGTAAGATTACACATTATTTTTTTAAAAAATCATATTTCTGTACACTTAAAGTTTTGAAGCATAACCACGCATCAACCTTTTTAAAAAAATTCTTTATATAAAAACAAGGCTTAATGATACTTATAAATTTAAACAAAATATATCAATTTAAAATAACCGTTAGTGTTTATTGATACAGGCATGGTTGCACCGAATAGACCAAAATAACAAGGATCTGAATATTGATCTCTTTATCAAATAACAATAATAAAAAATATGTAATTTTACAGTAAAACATCTCTCGCAAATGTGTTGTTCCATATGGGACCAGGTTACATTAAAAAAAAACCACACTGTTAATTTTATGTGGTAGTAAATGCTTATAAGTAATTTTATATAGGTATGAATCACATAAGTCAATTAGTATTATCATCATAAAATAAAATTACTGAATGGAAAAAGTCAGAAACAATACATTTTTATCCCTCAAGAGTTTACTTTTAAAATCTACTATTTTGAAATTGTTGTATGTAAATACTTCTAATTCATTAGGAAGAGAGTAGTTTCTATTCAACATATTTTATTGCTTCCACATTTAACATGATTTACCTAATTTTGAATACATATTTATTATTTACAATTTAGTAAAGAATTATTAAAATAAAATTGTCTAAAAAAAGGTAAAGAAACATTGCAATAGATAACAATACACTCACCCACAATGATAGGAAACAAGTTTAATCATATCATTTTAAAAATGTTGCAGTGAATTTAAATCTGAAAAATTACCCCAGTTTTAAATAAAGGACATTAAAACTAAAACTTACAAAAGACCTTGAACACACCTGGTTGGAAGTTTAATTTGGTCACATTAATTGAATCTGCATTTAGGTTTTACATTAACTTTAATTTATAAAATCAACTACTAATTTTTTTTTTTAGTTCCACCAAAGATGACTAGACAAAGAGGATGATTGATGATAAGCAAAATGTGACAAAACAGGAGTTGTTAAAATTCTGGTTTAATACTTGACAACACTCAATCAGAGCCCTCTTCATCCTCATAATCATTTGAATATCTTGATGCTCTAACGCCAGCTGTAATGCAAAAACAAATATGTTAAGAGTGGATGTATAATCATTGAGACCTTTGAATTATTCCATTGGTGTAGAGTTAAATCATTATAATATCTCTTGTTTGTGATATCAAGGATTGTGATAACAAAAATGACATAATTTGAAATCTTAATATTGTATCTTCATTTACTCTAGATATAACTATTTTTGACAATTAATTCAGGCCAAAAATCAAGAAAATAAAAAATTCATGTAATAATAGTGAAAATTAACAAATAATAACCAGAGCTAATTGTAAAATCATGTCCTTTAATATTTTCAATAAAATAAGTATATATACTATTGAACAACTTAAATTTCTTATCCCATGTCCACATGATTTCATTATTCAGGATAAAAACAACTTAGAAAAAATAATTTACCTGCTTGTCTAAGCAAAGTTGCAACCTCTGCATCTTTAGTTAGATCTATAGGCAGTTTACCCTCTTTATTCTTTAAATCTGCTCTAGCACCTACAGAATTTTGATAAGATTGAAACAATAAATATCATGTGTCATTTGTTATCTGTTTAATTGGCAATTATTTTAAACAACCTTAAAGTTAGAGCCAATAATTGTAAGGTACTCATGAATTAGTTGAATCTAATAAAACTAAATAAACCAATTCATTTTAATATTAAAAGTATACATGTTTAAAATAAATTTATAAAATGGTTCTCGATATAAATATACTTTTGGAAAATAAATGCCCAATTTTCACAAATAAATCTTTTGAATTGAGTCTTCAAACCTTGTACCACATACATAGGGGTCAGAATAATCCCTATAGAAATGCTAAGGCCACAACAGAACCAGGAGAGCAATTTTTTTTTTTTTTTACCTCAACTGATAACTAACATGAATGTTTATTTAGCTTATTGATAACTAAAAATGATTTAAAGTTCAAACCTATATAAAGTGTGCTTAATAGATTTGAGATTTTACCCCTCCACCCCTCACACACACTTTCAAAGTAAATGATAAGCAACTAATCCAACAATCTCTTTTGTGTGTAAGCCACACTGAGCCACTGAGTGGATCCAGGAAAACTGTGTCTGTAGGGGACTCTGATATTTCATTGTCCACAAAAGCTCCCTATATCGAATTAAGTATTAGGTCCTGGCCAAATTCATTAAGACTAATGTAATTTAGATCTCGTTACCTCGAAGATACTTTGGCTTCCAACTTATGTTAGTTGAATTTTCCCAAGGCGTCTGGATTATTATTTTGATACCAAAAATGACCAAGACAAGAAAAAGGAGTGGCTGGAAGAAGGGTAACTACTCTGCATCCCTTTGCTGCATAATGTGACTCTTTTTAAAAAGAATAATCTTACTCCCCCGTCCTAATGTGGTGGTAGTAAAGTGTGTGTATAGGGTGGTGGTGGTAGTGTTGGTATGTCATGGCTAAGATGACTTCCTTTCATATGAAACATTCATCAGACTTTTTAGGCAGAGGTCTAATTAATTTGTAATTCCGTTTTCAGAATATTAAGAAATTGATAATGAATTCTTACTGTGAAGATCAAAAAAAATTTGTGAGATTAAGAATATACCAAATGAATTATTAACTGCTCTTGTCAAAAGTTAAGCATGACAAGAATAATTTTGTGCATATGATATTTTTAAAGTTTTTAGTTTTTTAAAACATTTTTATTGATGAGAAAAGATTGTGAGCATTAGACAGTAATGGTGCCTCTGAACATGTGGATAAGCAAGCCTAGTCTCAGGCATAACACATGGCTAGTGTGTCACCACATGGCCTATTTACTCCAACAATCCCTGACACATACAAATGTAAACCAGAAACTTGTTTCAAAGGTTTTATTAACTCAGATCTACAGAAATATTACACAGTTGCTTGACTGTCAAATAATCAAAGTTTCTTGAATGTTTGGTAATTTTAATATTAAAATATACAGTTAAATCTCTTCTTGTAACCCTACAAAAATTATTTGAATTATCTCTTAGTATGATAACTTTTTCTTCCTTCAATGCTTTATCATGTGATGAGGGATGTTGTAGTATGTTGTTCAATATTAATGGAAATGCCTATATGTAAAGACATCATAAGTATTATTCCCCAGCTCTAAAAATTAATGTTCGTTGAAAAAGGCTCTTTGCCGAAACGTTCGCTGTTTCGTTAGGTTCGGTCAGGCTAACCTTTACCTTGTTTACGTCTTTTCCATTTAATTTTTTATAAGCCTGATTGCAGTCCTACCCCTCATTTTGTCTAAAAATTAAATAGGCTGAGTTTGTTCAAGAAATGGTTAACACAAAACAAGCACATAACCGTTTAGCGTTATAGGAAAAAATTGTGTTAATATTGTAAAAGGGGAAAGGATGGACAAAAAGAATACATTTAGATGTGGTAACTGATGGGAAACCTCAGAATATAGTGCAACCTGTCAGCGGGTTAACTGCAAAAATACCACAAATATACCCTAACTATTTGAAAAACTTATTCACTGGTGCAACATGTACATAGGTATATATGTTACTGATTACTATTTTGAGAGGACCCTGTCACAGATGATTGAAGGTGTGCAGTGAGTTGGTCAGTGGAGGAATATGGTGCTGTATCGAGGAGTTGAGCATTAAAGTTTATTTTGTTAGCAGAGTTGTTATTTCTTGTGTAATAGGAATTTTATGAATATTGGAACAACTTACCTTTGTCTAGCAACAACTGAACTGCCTCTGAATGTCCTTTCCATGCTGCTGAGTGTAATGGTGTGTCTCCAAGTTTGTTCTAAAAATAATGCATATATATTTATAAGTGACTTTCTTTCAAGTCAATGCCATGGGTGTGTTTTAGAAACACTATTAGGGGCAATTGTGATTAAAAAAAATAATATCCTTGTATAAGTTGATTAAAAATATAATGGTAGCACATAAAACAGATTTTTTAAAATGTACTATTTTTCTAAAAATCTCAATAAAACCTAAAAGTATATTCAATTTAACTTTAAAAAAAAAAGTATACCTGTACATTTACTTCACAGTTTGGAATGCTAAGTAAAGTTTTAAGACATTCAATATGACCCCCATGGGATGCCCAGTGAAGTGGTGTTGCCCCAGCCTTATCAAGACCATTCACTGATACCTGTAGAAGTAATCAAATTCAATTTTTTAAGAAAAAAAAAAAGAAACTTGGCTTCCTGATATTTTACTTAGTGCTATTTCCCCAAATATTTCAAAAGCTTAACACAAGGGCTTATAATGGTATCCTCACCATTATAAAACTTTATAAGTTGTAGTCCAACAATTTTATTGCATCAACTATGTACGTATTATTGACCAATTAAATAATAACTATCTTTATTCAATTTGTACAAATTTATAATTCTGAATTTTTTTACTTAAGACTAAATAACTCATGTGTAATTACCCTGTTTTGGATACATTCATTCAGGAAATCCACATTACCCCGCTTTGCTGCATCATGCAGGGGATTGTCAATAGATTCTGTATTTTCTTCGACTAAAAATACATTAATATAAAAGATGTAATGGATAGAGAAAAGGGTAAATTGATAGCTAAAATGATTGTTTACATTTTACAATGCAATATGATAAATGTATACAGTTCTCTTAAAAATCAGGCACTACTGTCCAAAGACATTGTACTTAATTATAAATGGATCCATGAAAAAGAATTAAAGAAATGTTAATAAGTACATGACTTAGAACAAATTAGATTTCATTAACAGGAAATATACTGAGTAAGTTCATAACATACACTAGAACTTATTGGCATAAAAGTTCCAGATAACAACATTAAAAAGACTTTAAAATCTAAAATGAAGATTCCTACCATAGTTGCTGGGAATAAGACCTATGTTTGTGCCACATTTTGCCTTCCACCAACTTGAATCTTTCATGTCCAGGATATAAAGCATATCTCCTTCATCAAATGTCAACTCATCTGCCTAAAATAAAATACTTTTTATTAGTAATTATAAGAGATTTGTGATTTTTATCATTTCAATTTCAAACAGGAGTAAAGCATACATTTTTTTCATAGTTAAGAAGAATATAAATATGGTGCTTCACATACTTCAGTAAATAGCTTAACTTTAATTTGACTGACTGACTTGTGATCAATGTCTAAGATGTACATTTTTTCACCAAGGAGATTGCTAAAGGCAACTTTTGAGCTTCAAAACTTATATTGATGTTTTAAACATATTTCGGATATCATCAAATAGTTTTGCTTTAGTGATTATGATTAAAAAAATTAATAAACATCTTTTTGTTGATATTAGTACTTTAAAACATTGTTTTTACCTGTTGAGCTTCATATCTGTAAAGAGCTCGAACTACCTTTACTTGGCCTGAAAATACATGTAATTCAAAATGAGAACAATCAAGTAATATCAGTAATGATATGCTCCTAGTTAGACATGCATTTCTCTTATAATATTAATATACATGTACTTCAAATTATTTTATAATATAACTTCCTTAATCACTTATATCTATCAGATATTTAGCAATCCAAATAAAAAAAAACAAAACTTTGATTAAAATAGGAGGCTGTGAGCCCGGCTCCTTGCTGGGATATAGCGCTATATAAATTATCATTTTATTATTATTATTATTGAAATACTAATTTTAAAGTTGAAATTTTCCATTTTGGTCTGAAAATATGTAAATATTTTTCACCCTACGTCTTTAAAATTGTAAATACCAAAAAAGCCTGGACTTTTCCATGGTTAATTTAAAAAAATTGTTCTGTTGTATTTTGTATTAAGCTTCGTGTCAGATTTTTAACTCAGCTCCACTTTGCTCTGGCACAGTCTTACTCACTTCTCCCCAGGTTTGTTCACATGATACACAAAGTAGCACCATTAGGAGGAAGCAGGGGGGGGGGGATGACATTGAATTGAGCATTGACCAAATTTGGTTGAGAAGTTTTCATATTTGCATAGTTAAACAAGTGTGTGTGTTTGTTTAATGGTAATTTATATGTATGTTGATATTTTAAAATTTAGCAGCTGGTGATGTAACAGTTGAAATGTAATATGGAATTAGAAAACAACACTTATCATCATTAATGTTTACTTTTTAATTTAATTAGACTCAGTGTTTTTTTTTTGAATTCGCTGAGTTGTTGAGTATTGTGCAAGAGAGGTAAATGAGAGAGGTCACCAAAGGATAAGGTCGGGCAGATTTTGTAAAATTTGTAACATTCTCTCATGTATTTTAAAAAAGTGAGGAAAAATACTTTGTTATTGCAAAAATTGATCGTAATACTGGAAATCCTTATGGGAATGAAGAGGAAGATTATCGAAAACCTTATGCGACTTTAAGATTAAGAGTTAAAATAAGCTTTTTTTAAGGAAAATGATATATGAAATTCAACATTGTTTTATTTAATTAACAATAACAAAATTTAAATTTATTGACATTATATTAAACTACTTATATTTAAATATATCTCCTAACAATATAATATTTTTTTATTAAATACTTAAGTTATGGGCATTTTAAAAAATTCCCAAAAAGCGGACAAAATGTAAAGGAAAACAACATACAGTGGAACCCACTTACCTCGAGCTCGCTTAGGTCGACCACCCCATTAAGTCGACGTTTTTTTTTGGAACCGTCAAATTCTCTCTTTGTCTTAGTATTTTCTTGTCGTTTATTTCTATTTTTTTAAGTCGCCAAAACCTCATAACACGCGCACAAAAAAGGGTCAAATTTGCCACTTAACATCGGTTATCTCGATCGCCATGGCCAATCGCCAATTCTGAAAATGTTAGCTATGATTTCTGTCTCAACATGGTCTGCTGGTGACGTCACAGCCCACTTGCGTTCGGCTCTCAGCGCTGTATTTCTTCTGGTACTATGGCAATGGCCCTCAAGGCCACAAAAATATCAGCTGGCGACGTGTGCTGGTGACGTCACAACCCACTTCCGTTTTGCTCTCAGCGCTGTGTTGCTTCTAGTACTATGGTAATTGGCCATCAAAGCCACGAAAAATATCAAATTGCGACGTGTGCTGGTGACGTCACAGCCCTCTTGCATTGAGACCTGTGTTGCTAACTTTAATCGCCAGCTTTTGAAAATGTTACTTATCGTTGCCACTCACCATCTCACTTCCGTATTTTCGTGCATCTTATAAAAAGTTTTACGATTGGTTAAGTTTATGCTAGCTAACCAATAAAATTGATCGTTCAATAACAGTTCACACACTCTTGTTGATCTTGTCTAAAAGATAACATCCTGTAGCTATTCTGTTGTTTTATTTTTCATTCTAAAAATGTCTGGAGGAGGTAAGAGAAAACTGGAAAATCAGTCATTAGAGAAAAAGTATGATATCATACTGCAGCTAGAAAAAGGATAAAAAACGGTAGACCTTAGTCGTCAGCATGGCATTCCAGCAAACACCATTTCAGGATGGAAAAAGAAGGCCGACGTGATAAAGCAAATGTACGAGAAATCTGTCTTTGATAGGCTCCCCAGATTTTTAAATATATAATATAACAGACTACAGACAGTTTACCCACCCCCACTCTCAATCTCCCGCACCATTAATGTTGGTTAGTCCTATTAGCATCAAGTTACCGAAGGAATTTTAAGCTGATGGGATCGTATGGAATAATAAAATGTACCGTGAGCAAACTTGTTGTCATTGGCAACCATTCATCCTTCAACCTCATTTTGACTATTACATGAATTGTACTACTGCTTTGTTCACATAGTTTCATTCATAACAAGTGGCCGTGTGCAAAAGCCATTTAACTATTGGTTAGAATTAATTAAACTATGTCAAAGTTGAAGGTTCAAAAGGAGTACATAATTTATTTGTGTACGTTTATATAGAGAAGAGTTCGTTTTGTCATGAGTCATATATAGGTCATGATACACAATTATTTGTGTAGCTCTTTTAAAACGAACGGTCTTAACAACCGTAAGAAAGAGTGAAGAAATAGGGTCCCGATATTCCTATACGATTCTGATTAATCGCCCCAACGCACAACACGTACAAAAAGAAATTTCAAGCGCATGTTAATATTTTGCCGCCATATTCATTTTCGCTTTTAACTCGATCATCGGTTATGTCGATGCCATTTTCCATTCCCTGACGCCGTCGACTTAAGCGGTTTCGACTGTAGTTTAAAAAAGTGATTATGAGGTCTTAGAAAAAAACACATAACTTTGAACCACTTATGATAAAAAGATGATCTTTATGTTTTTGTTAACGATGAAACAATGTCTATACAGCAGTATTACTTTTATATTTTAAAAATAAATTTTGAAATTTTCATCCAAGTGCCTAACCTTTAATGCTTTATTTAACTTAATTTATTGCTAACTATGTTTTAAAAATTTATACTGATTTTTAAATATTTTTATAGTTAAATATTAAGTTAAAGTAAAACTTGTAATATGTTAATTACAAATCCTGATTCTTTTTTTAAAATATTTTTAAAAATTATAATTATAATAAGGTTTCAGATATAATTTTTACAACTCATTGGACATGTAACATGCCTTGAAATAACACTTGAGAAATGAGTCTTAGCAATATTTTCTATTTTTAATATGCAGTTTCTTTCCATCATATGCATAACTTTGATTTCATTTTTTTGTGTTGCTTTTAAAAAACAAAAATTAGGTCAGAATATTGTTATTTTTCAGAATGTCTTTAAGACAGGGGAAATAACTCAATAAAAAATCAATTGTCTGTTTTTGTCACTTCCCTTGACATTTTCAGTTTAATGATGTCATACATCTTTATTTTTAGCTTTAATCAAAATTATCGATTAATTAATTGGGTAATTTTTCAAAAGTTAACAATTAAATTTAAATTAATCAATAACAGCCCTAATAGGTAGTAATTATTTATTGTTCATATATATTCACTCAGGGAAACCCTAGGCCTATGGCAGATTAAATTGGGGGGGGGGGGGGGGGTGAACAGGCTATAGCCAGGGTCGTCCGACTGTTTCGTGGTCCCCAAACTTTTTATACTTTATAATAAATGTGTACAAATGTTTGCACGAACCCTTGAAAATATAATAAATGAAATAAATTCATAAATGTTATCTATTAAACTGATTGCTATTCGGACCTGATAGTCTTAATAATCGAAAAACTTAATTTGATAGGCTCACTAAGAGAGCATATTATAGAATATGGTTTATATTTTTAAAATTTCTAAATTTTGATAAGCTCCGCTTGCAGTGTGGAAGAGTATAGGCTCGTGATGCAAGCGGTGACAGGATCGATTCCCAGTGGTGGAAAACTTTTTAAAATTATTCTTTTCACACTCAATTGTAACATACAGACGAACATTTTAAAAAGTTATTTCTTTGTGTACATATTTTTGTTGTTATTAGTAATTAGTTACAGTCTTAAATTAGCAGCTGGCAATCATTTTTTTTAAGTTTAAGGAACGCTGGCTGGAAAGGGCTCCCGTGCATTCTTAATCCTGGAAAAAATCCTTGCCATCACATGGATTCAAACCCATGACCATCGGTACGCCAGTCGAGCTAACATGACAGCAAATACTACTACTACTACTACTACTAGGATGCATTGCATTAGGCAAAGCTTTTTAATTAAATAGTTTAGTTTACTCTAAAGTCTAAAGCACAATATTTTAGTCTAGTAAATTTTAGGACTCAACCCGCTCCCTCCATAATGAGACTTAAAATTAACTTATAAAGGCTGTACTAGAGCCAGAGCTTAAAAAAAAAAACTTTGCGCCTTACCTCATTAAAAAATATATTATATTATAATTATTAACTATAATATTAATACAATGTTCACAATTTTATTAACTTTAACATGAGACATATAACTATAACATATGAGTAAGAGTAAATTTACAAACCTGGCTTTGGTACTGGAGGAGGTGGACGCACAGGCCGAGGCGGATTCGACATACTAATAATTTAAGTGTAAGTTTTTAGGCAAAAAGCTAAGGCAGGGACTAGTTGGCCTAATAATTTAGTATTTAATATTGTAAATTTTTCTAGAACTAGAAGCCTGTTGCCACTGTTGATTTAAAAAAAAATAAAATTAACTGACTTTTATTTAGTTTTAAATATAAATTTAATGATTTCAATTAGGCCAATATTTTTAAAACTCAGGCCTGTCAAACTAGATGGAGGAATGATTGAAGTTCGTTTCGTTGTACTTCCTGATGTAGAGTAGTAAATCGTCACTGTGTGTGTAGTGTAACTGTAAATTGTAAACACGGAAGTGTAAATAAACTACAAATTAAATGTCTCAAGTCTGAAGAGTGGAGCACTGTTAGTAAATAATTGTAATACTCCAATAATGTAAACTCAATTGATGAGATTGCAATTGTTTCATCCGTTTGAAATCGCTCAAGTAATTATAATTACTGTTTAAAAATATGTCGAGGTCGGTAATTTAATTGAATTAAATAAGTCGAAAAGCAAATAATTCGTCATGTTTGTTCCGTTCATGGCAAACAAAATATTAACCGGATACAGTGATTGCTTCCTTGGAGAAGTTAGACGCTCGCGGGACTGGTCCAAACATGAAAGTACGTTTCAAAACAAACAAAGTAACAAAGTGATTTTTAACTAAACAATAAAAATAGATTTTTTGCTTACAATTTTACAAATTAATTTTTATAAGTGTCTTCAGTGTAAAATCGTAACACTAAAACTAAAAGTAGTCAGTAAATTTCTAGTCGTAGCAGTATCAGTGTCTGAGTATCAGTATCAGTATTCACTATTCACTGATGTGAGGACTAATCTTAATCTTAGACTTGTCTCTTTAGAATAAATTCTAAATTAATTATAATTATACAAAATTATATTTTAAGTTTACTAATTTAAATTTACTATACTAAACTATACTTAATAATTACTAAATACGACTAGTTATCAAAGTATGTTATGTGCTCACACGACTTACAGTTACGCTTTCTATCACTTTTAAAGCTGTATTGGCTGTATTTTAAATTAAATTAAATATAATGATAGTGTAATTTTTATTAATTGTGTGTTTATAATCAAAATATTATTTAATATTTTTATTTAATATTTTCACTCAATTCTTGTAATAACATTAAGTATACATTGCCATTGCAATTTATATTTATTCATTATTGCGTAAATTGATAGGCAAGTCCATTTCCGTTTATGAAGGGAGGTGACTTAAGAAGCACTGACGTTTTTTCGCCTAAGTCCTAACACTGTACCAAGCGTAACTCATGAATACCAACACTAATTTTAACAAAGTAAAGTTATTCAAATTCAATTCAAAAAATGGATGTCCCAGGATAACATCTAAACCACAAAATCTTAGGCCTCACGGTTAACTTTTTTGGGGGTTTTCTTTCACATGATTCTGTTAAAATGTATAGCACCACGGTTTAAAAATTTGAAATCGCTTCAAAAATGGTATCGATATGTCGGGAAAACCTAGCTGTATTTGTCTATGATGACAAAGGGTGCTTTTTTTAGAATACTGTGACGTAAAACGCGAACTACCGATGTGGCCGAAAGACAGACTGTAAAATCGTCATGACAGTTTTTGCGTGATTTTACGACATGCGCAGAAAGATGCGCTAACGAGTATCGAAGTACCTACTAGATAAATAAGCCAAGATAAATAAATATCGTATTACTGTATATAAATATATGCATTTAAAATTTAATGAAGAGTCTGTTAAGATATTATAGCGACTTAGTTTTCTTGAAGTCGTATTGAAGTGTCTGCTGCTATGATTAGTCGTAACAGTAGCCAGTAAACTAGTCGCAACACTAACAACATCCTAAATTATGTTAATAGGTTGTCTGTCAGTGATAATAGTACACTAATGATCAGTGATAGTAATAGTATTATTAGTTATTAGTGTTTGTTAGTTAGTGCCTGATATTTATTATTAATTATTCCAAAGTGATTCTGATAGAGATAGTGTATGGTAAGAGTAGTACGACTGTCTACCTGGGCAAGGACTTACAATTTTTAAAAATGCATTCTGCAGATGATGCAAACAACAAAAATGTGTGAAGAGACTATCACAAGCCATTTAGTTTAACAAACTTGTATTTTAAGAATTTAAAATGTGGACTGTCACTGTGGACTCAAATGTTCCCATCAATACAACAGCAGACACATCCGGAAGATTCACTCCTGTTAGTTTCATAAATGTATCAGACAGAAATGGTGATGTTGAGGAGCTTTTGTCATCCTCACCGCGAAGACTGCAAACAACAAATGTTAGAGGACGGCCTCCTTCTGGGAGGGTGTCTCTGCCATTGAAACCATTGTCTCGATCACCAAGTCCTAGTACTAACAGACAGTCAGCATCTTCTGCTGACTGGAGAAAAACTTTGGAGAGTACCATAAATTTTCCTGTAAGTTTTTAAAAAAATATTATTCATATACATATATTTAAACAATGTATGGGTACATACAAGATCTAGCAAAATTTCCCAATGTCAATGTCTCTATAATGAATTAGTATATTTTAAGGGAACAGATTCACTAATATTAGTTTGTAACTTTGTAGTCATAACAAAAAGTTTTTGTTTTTGAAAAAACATTAGTTGTTTAAAAAGTTATTTCTTATTATAAGGTTGGTGTAAGTAAAAAAAAAAAAAAGCATACATGTAGACTTGTTAAAAGAAAAAAAACTGTATGCAAAAAATAAAAAAAAAACTGAAAAAAATTGTAAAGCTACACAAACATTTTTAAAATAAAATAATTTGAACAAATATCATTGATAAGTATAAAAATTACTGCTTCACCCTTCTTTTCATTTAAGGATATAATCTAACAAAAATCTTTTTAAAAAAATTAATAGATCACAGTTTAAATATAAAGTTAGCTTGTTCATTTTTATTATGGTTATAGGTCATATTTAGTTTTATAAAAAGGTACAATATGAATTTGGTTACAATTGAAATGTAATTACGCATAATTATTTTATTACTCATATTAATATAGTTAAATTACATATACATGTATTTCAATTATTTAAAGGACATATTATTTCTTATTCAGATTTACTCAGATAGATTTTTAAATGTGTGATTTTGCTCAAGTGATTACTAATACACTTAACTGTCTTTCCAATGATATTAATGAAATTATGCTGTTAATATATTTAGAAAACTCAGCAACTCTCAACTTGATGACTAAGAACAAACAACAGGATTTAAGTTTAACCTTCTCTTTGTCAAGCACTGAATTTATTTTACCACCGATTTCTTAGGTGTCATGTTCAAAGATATTTCTTTTCTAAATCCAAACAAAAACTGTACAAAAGCCTGTTATTGCTATACAAATGATCCTACATGTGGAAGAAGATCAGCAGTCCCGAGCCTGCGCTCTTCATGGGGCTTCCCGGGAAAACCCCACAGCTTTCTGGCGCCCAGGGGGCGTAAAAGCTGAGAAGCCCCCCCCCCCCCTTCCCAGAGCGTCCACTTCTAAAAGCGGCCACCTGAACATCCAGGAGACTAGGCCAAAAATGCCTCCCACTATGTTGACCTCTCAAAGGAGGGGTTGAATTTCCCCTCTTCGACTCGCTATCACTTTGGTGCCACCCCAGCAAAGCTTAAGAGTCTGTATGGTTATGACCGCCGCAGTGCAGGGGATCATCAATGACCTACCTAGGGTGTAAGCCCCACTGGAAGGTTTCCTCAGAGCTGGCATCCGCTACGTTCTTATCGGTTCCTTTTGCTAGTCTGTACCCGACCCTCAACAGGTTCTTTGGTTGTCATCATCATCATTGCATCTAGATGCTTTGACTAAGATCTGTACAGCGAGTGTAATCATGTGTGACTAGCACCTAACATATGGGACTTTGGCACTGCCTACCAGGAGTTGTCAGTTTCAGGTCGCGGTCAACTCCGCGACCCTACTCAACTGTCAAGCCATGTAAAGGCCACCCCTTCTCGACAGATTGCTATACTAAACGACTTAGAAAATCTGCAACAGCTGTAATAAGTCCTGGTATACTGTACAGGTTGTCATGAATGCTTGAATTTGTGAAGTTTCCCACATTCACATCCATATTAAAATATCATAATGATAATGGATCATTATTTCAGTTTAAATTAAAACAGCAGGAGTAAATAGCCAAAATAGGTATTCTAGTATTTTCACTACTATGAATGTGAGCTAAATGTATGTTTGTAACATGTTAGAAAATATTGTCATTAATTTGTGTTTGGTTTTTTTTTGTTATATTGATAAGTATTATAAATAATTCCAACATTCAACCCTTAGGCCTAATTTGAAGTCTTCTCGAACCTCTTGATACTTGGGCCAAGTGGCTGTTGTATAACATATCCAGGGCCAAGTGGCTGTTGTACGACATATCTAAAGTTTTATTAGATTTATGGAACTGTTGAAAAGTCTTATCTTTTGGTATTTAGAATTCCTCTCTTCTTCTAACCCTTTTATTTACAAACATAAAAAAGGTCTTACTCTTATTGTTATTTATTCATAATATATTAATTACTTACAACTTCTTTTCTGCAAAATGAAATACAAGATACTCAAAAGTATTGTGGGATTAAAACAATAAATTTAAAGCATATGTAATCGTTTTGGCAAATGTTTTCATGCCAATTCTGTTTGACAAATTAATCTGCTAAATGAAGCATTAACTACGAATAGGTGTGAATAAAAAAAGAGGTAAATAATATTTCATGAGTGGGCTGTCCCCCAAAATGACCTTTGGTATGGAGTAGTATGGACTTTCGAGGGGCTCAAAATTATTTATTTAAAATATAATCTTTATTCATTTAACTTCGTCCTTAGTGAATGATACGGCCCTGCCCTCCATCCCACCCCTTTTTAAGTGTACATGAATGGTCTCTATCGTCCTTATTTTCTTTTAATGCATCATATTTCCTGTGACTTTCTCATAACCATTTATTTGTCCCATCATATCATTCGTTGTTGCCAATCTCATGATTTTATTCTTTCCCATCAATTTGAACAGGAGGTAGACTGGAGCCATTTTCTAGCACAGGTTTTTACGCTTCTGGTTTTTTGTTTTTGTGAGAGTTTATTAACAGTTTAAATTTTTGATACTTTTTTTTAAAATTGAAGGCTTCTTACCTGATTATAGTTAAATTAAGAGAATAAGATCCCCAAATGCAGCCAATTTATAAACTCCTGTAATCATGTAAATAATGTGTTAATTTTTTTCTTTAGCTTAGTGATTCATTGTTATTGCAGCATCATAACAAAGCAGCTCAATTAATGGTGGAGTTTTTGGTTTTTGTGTGTGCACAATAAGTCATGTAGGCTATACATTAAACATCTTATGCATTGATAACGCTTAACTTTTTCTTTCTTTCTATCCCTATTAAAAGTAGTACATTATAGAAATTCATCTTGACATTGTAATTATCAGTATAAGTGTTTTTTAAAATGAAATATTTGATCCCTTTATTTAATGACTTTCATCAGTCACGTTAATCATACATTGTGATTTTAACCAGAGAAGTCACTAGCGTCCGTGTCCCCCAGTGCGTTAGCTCATGGTATCACCCCCTCATGACTTACCCCGTAGACCACCTCCAAATCTGTCATTGCAAAATAACGGAAACTTGCAGAATTTTACATTTTGGAGTCACCCCTTGTGATGATGTCACCCGTTGCGGACCGCAACCTCCACACCCCCTAGTGACGCCTCTGATTGTAACAATGTTTTTGGGGACACTTACACCCATCCACCTACCTTGTGGAGACTTTTACCATAGGCATAGCTTTATTATTTGTTTTACTTTAACTTAGTAGGATACTCCGTCGTTGTAGCCATTTGCCTTTGCTTTTTTTCAACATTGTTTGCGATTGGTATGGTATTATAATACACGATGTTCTCATGAATGAAAATTTGTGACGTTGACATCTCAGTCTTCATTGTTTACTAAATTTCTAACCATTAACACAATTAGTTGTTCTTAACGCCACTGAAGAGTGCTGCAGCAAGTGGTCAGCAATCTACCCTTTAAGCTTCACGGCCGCGCAGATATCAGACCTGCGCCGCGCAGCAGGTTAGAATTGCAGCACAGCAAATATTGCAAAATATTCAACAAAAAATAGATGCCTTGCAACTTTGTACACGTGTTTTTATATAAAAGTTTATTATTTTTAAAAAAAAAATCTTTGCACGAGGACATTGATCCTTAGAGAGAACATTGATGGTCACGGTAACCATTTTCCAACTAATGCTGCAGCAACTAGCGTCAACATCCATTTAGTTGTGTTACGCTTAGATATGGTGCATACAAATTGTGTGTTTTGGCTGCTGCTTCAGTAATGAGTTTAATTTTGGATTGAACTAGTACATTTAACAAAAAAGAGGAATGTGATTTTTTTTAAAATTTATTTATTTAATTTTTTTTGGGTGGGGGGGGGGTTGGGTTGAGCGTGTGATCCTGACATAAAAACGGTGTCATTTAGTTAACTTTAAATTCCACATAAGATTTTATTTCACAAAAATTACCACTGCACTGTGGTAAGACTGCCCCTTTATATTAAAACGCAGACCTGAATGCGCCTCTGTAATTGAACACTTTTCTCGCTTCTCCCGCCTGCCAACTTAGTTACTTATGGCGTATAGTCCCATGTTGTTGAAAGCATAACTGGATTAAACGAGAGTAACTACGATAAGCCACTATCGGTTTTCGTGTCAGATTTCTCTCCCATTTTTTGTCACGGCTTGAGCTCTTACAGCTCAATGTGTCTCACGTGGGAACAATTGGTTAGTTGGGTACTTGGGTCAACATATGAGATAGATCGATTAGTTGGGTCATCATTTTGGATCGATTGGTTAGAGTTAGAGTTGGCTCAAAATATGGGATCAATTGGTTAGTTGTTTCAACATATGGAATCCATTGGTTAGTTGGCTCAATATATGGGATCGATTGGTTAGTTGGCTCAGCGAGTAAATATTCCGAGAATCTCTGAAACCCAACTACCTCCAGCCCCCCCCCCCTTTCCTTACCTTTACTCTCTCGAACAAGTTAATGTGTTACAGCAAGGCTTATCTTTTCGGCTGGAATATTATCGGTCATATTGAGTTATTAGATCAGCCAACAAGTGATTGCCTTGGGGTCTTAATATCATGACAAAAAGTAAAAAAAAGCGGCGAATGGGGGAAGATGGTAGGTAGAATAACGTATATCTAGACATTCGGGGTTTAAAAAGTTAAAATCAAGGTTTTTGATAATTGCTTTTCTATGGTCATTAGCTTCACACTGGTAAAAAAAAAAAGTGTTCAATAAAGGTAAAAATATTAGAGAAATTTGAAACAAAATCAATTATTTACTTAAATTTTTTTGTTTCCTTTTAATAAATCATTTATAAAAATATATTTTCATAGGAATACATTCATTCAATTGTTCATCAAAAGTCGATGAAGGCTTACGCCTACGCGCTTGCCAACTTTTTCATCTCACGGTGTAATGCAGTTTCTGTTGGCAGTGGCGTAGCTAAGGGAGGGGGTCCAAATTCAAAAGTACACTGGGCCCCCACTTCTTGAGGTGGACCCAAAAGGAGTGTACAAATTTAAACAAACGTTGAAAAAAAACACATTAAAAAATAAAGAATAACGCGTAATATTATTCTTTATGTGGGCTCGTTTGTAACCACGAAACAGCTAAGTCGTAACCGGGGGACTATTTATATACAAACATGCATATCCATGCTTGCACGTCTTTAATAAAAAAAATCATGTTAAGCCTGGTACCTATTGGAATTCAGGACGTGTTAGCGCATTTTCGTATTATGTATCAGTACTTATGTTAGATATCAGAATTATGTAGTTATCAGTAATTGTGTTTAGATTTTAGACATATTTTTATGAATTTTCTTGCGTAATGAATATACCTGATATTTTTTAAATTTAAAAGTCATTTCTTTACATTTAAAAAAAAAATTATTTTCTCTTTAATCCAACTACAAGTCACCACAAATGATAACGTAAAGCTCTCTAAACTTTTACACATATTCTAATGACGTCAACTAAAAAAAAACTAATTGTTTTGCACCCATTCGCACCACTCTTCAATGCTTGAAGAATTATGCACGCGACTTCCGGCAATGGCGGCCGTTCCTTGCGCTAGTGTTACCTCTCGATTCGAAATATTTTTTGGTAGTTTTAACGGGGTTTTTTAACGGATCGAGTAACTGAGTGTTGATGCACAAATGGCAGGTCAGGGCATACAAAAAACATATATACATCATGGGTCTAGGACTTATGGATGCTGAGGTCTAGGGTGATGACAGACGGACGGACGGACAAAACGGGTGCAATAGCTATTTCGACATCTCGAAAATGCGCTAAAAATAAATAAATATTACGCCACCTCAATGTACGAAGCCACCCCTCCCCCGAGAAAATGAGGCCAAGCCCCCGGGCATGTAGCTACGCCACTGTCTGTTGGCGGTCAATTTATTTTTGTCTAACCAAGGTAGTTATTCAAAGAAATTGTTCCGAACACGAGACACAGACGTTATGTAACAACCTCTAAAAGCGTCTTGTAACCACCTCTAAAATGCGTCCCTACAACCTCTAAAATCCATGATGTTACCAACTGGTGACCAACCGGAAATCGCTCCGGACATTCGCCCAGGCCGGATATTGAGTTTTTCGGAACCATTCGCCACGGCAAATAGTGCCCACGCAAATATCTAAAAATACCTATTAAAACATAACAATAATAACATGTTGGAATTTGATGAATATCAAGACTAGTATAGATATACTTAGAAATGTTTAAAATATATTTAAAAAATGTAACCTAATTATAGAAATTAATAATTTGAAATTATAAGATATAAAGTTAATAAACTGATTCTCTACGATAATTTCGTGTTTACTTCTAGTTCTAGCGAATAATGCCACGCCGCCATATTTACTAATTCATTCAGATTTCCGATTTTCGTCTACCAGACCAACCCTAGTACTCGCTACGTACCCGGAATCAATCGGCAAATAGTACATCTAACTATTCGGATTTGCTCCCCGGCATGAAATGTCCACCCGGTAGGTCCCTATTACAAACCGTATTTGACAGTATAATATTCTGTTCTCTCGCCTCCCCCCNNNNCCCCCCCCCCCCCCCCCCCCCCACACACACACAAGGGATAAAACGCACGGTCCACGCAGCGCTATAGGTCTCTGTAAATTATTTGATAGATAACAGCGTTCTGTTAATACAGTTATAATTTTTAACCACCTCTTCCTTAACTAGAGTTCACATTTTGCCACGATATATCCATGTTTTCTCCGCTCTGCAACCTAGTCATTCAATTGGATGATTTTATTCATGAATTTCTGTTTTGTCCGTGCGCACGCAGCAGACGCCAATGGGGCGAGATTTGTGTGGCATTCCTGTGCCAGTGACATTCATCAATAACTCATTCACACTATGCCACTTTCTGGAGAGTTGCCTCTGTCTGGGCGTTATGATTTAGCTGCCCATGTATTGAAAGCGTGCTATTAAAATAAGTCATTCACATGCACTGACAGCGAGACACAGTTTCAGGTTCAATATGAAAAGTAGCGTTTTAGAGAGACCCAATTTTTTTATGCGTAAAATTATCAGCCCCCCCCCCAAGTCACTAATTGATCTGCACTAAATGTCCTTAACAGGACGGGCATATCATTTAAATATCAGCTGCCGTGAAAGTGATAGTAATATCATTTAAAAATATGTCAAATATGTGTTATATGATAGGTGGAGAAAATTTCAGTCTCTGCCTAGGAAGAAGAACGTGGTGGGACGTGGTGGCCGAGAGGTAGCGCTCTCGACTGTCATACTGTTGGTCACGAGTTCGAATCCACACGAAAGTGGCCTGAGGAGTCCCCGAGTCACCCAGCTCCGAATGGGTACCTAACTAGACAATAGTTAGGCGGCTGGGGTAATGCGTGGAACCCCTATTGCCGTGGCCTGTGACCGCTGCATCACTTGCCAACAGATCATCTCTCATGGTCTGTGGACGCAATTATCTTCTGCATAGAAGGAGCGTCTGTATATCTAAGAAGATAAGAAAACTTTTCGCCTCATCCCCGTGCGACTGTAAATAGTATCATTTGTCTATACAATTTTTATAAGTACACCTCCGATGAGGTCAAATGAGCCCCCATTATTTGAGAACCACTGCCATATAGTGACATAGATATACCATATAGTGACAATTTGTTTAATAAATATAGATTCAATAACCTAGTCTATAACATACAGTTTCTATAGCCGACTCTATAACATATAGTTTCAAAACCCGACTCTATGTAACAGTTGCATAACATAGCTGACCCTATAACATATTAAATATTCAACATCCAAATACATAATACAAATACAATTATACATATATATTAAGGTGTAGTGACATACTATACCAAACAACATATTATGACCGGCGCCATAATGTGAGACATACAGATTAAGTGCCATAGATGAATCACACAATACACATAGAAAACAACATTCTTTCACATAATACAATTAATGTAAACATAACATTCATATTGATCAAAGTGAAGTCCGTAATATAAAATAATGTTAAGAGGATTATGTTAAGGCCTTGTTATTTTTTTTTACGCAGCCTTTCATTCAGATTTACTTAGAACACACCCCCTCCCTCATCGCCATACCTCCACTTTGCAGGCCCTATATGTCCTCACAAAAGTCTTGGTGTCAACTTGAGGTGGTCTCGTATATATGGCCCCCCTATCGATTTCAGACCTTATTTGTGTAGGTGGACAGAGAAGGAAGATTATGGCTCTTTTCTTAAGTGTGGGCCGACTTATCGCAAACCGATCAGCCCCCTCCTTCTCAAACCCAAGCAGTTAACTTTTGTGGACGAATTGGATAATACACCGCGACGTACCCACCTCACGCGTGCCCGCTGCACCCGAGAACTAACTACTATCTGGGCGCCACAACTCACTTCTACATGGACCTTTGTGTACATGGACTAAAGCAGGCGGTTTATTGTGGAAGTTTAGTGTGGTTGTATATTATGTAACTTATGTGTCACCCAATTCCTCTCCCAAATTAACCTCATGGACTTCTTTGAGCTTTGCGTTGTGTAAATCAGCAACCTGATTCTTATTGAAGTGGATTAGCTGAGACCAATGCGCTAGCATTAAAAAAAAAGTGTTTACAAATTCTTTAATATTATTTTTTTTAAGTAAAAAAAAAAATTCTAATCGGCAAATAATTTATATTTTGCTGTTGATTAAGTGATTGGCTGTAAAATTGTTCAGTTTGTTCAAATAATTCGCGGAGAAGTTTATTCTTTTTCTTCTTTACTATTTCTGTAACGGAAAGCAAGTCAAAAAAATTATATAAAGAAAAGGTTTTGTTTTTATTAGATTCTGGCCTTTAAAATGATAACTACTGATTTGAAAAGTGGGGACTTTTTTCCGTAATCTGCCACCCCCCCCCCAACCTTTCCCAACAAAGCTATTAAAAAAAGCTGTTGGACGTGATCGACCCAAGGTGTCATCTTTCGTTTTACCGGCTTTACATTTACATGCTTGAAGTTACTGCGATGATACTTGGACTGAAATCAGTGTTCGTTCGTTGGCAAAACTTGTGACAGCACTGTGCCTCGTCAGTTTGGAACTTGAGATCTGTCGTATTCTTTATTATACCTCGTTTCTCGGATTGTTGAGGCGACACCAGCGGGTCTCAATCTCTGGAGTCATGCTCGGTGTCAATGTTGCCGTTGTGAACCCTGCTGATCCCCACAACGGGGTTTACTTGAGGCTCATGGTCAAGGTAGGTTTGGTATTATTTATGTGAGTTATTTCTACTATAAGTACCACACGCGGAGGCACAATTACACATTTTGAACTAGATGGCCATAGTTGAGTGTTTATGTCATGTACTCTGTCTGTGTCGCCGGGATTGGGCCTCGTTGAATGCAATGGTGAATCATTGTGTGACGTTGGGACAAATGATCGTCATTTGAAACCGTCATGCATTTTGATTGAACATTTTGGCAAGGAGAGAAGATTTTTGGCAGCTCCGGTCAATCAAGAATACACACCTATTCTCTGTTAATATCTGGCGTGCGTGTTTGCCCTGTCACTAGGCCTGTCAACGGGTACCCGGGTAATTTGTTGATTCCCCTTGTCTGTCACAACCTCTAGCTTTGAGCTTTAAAAAAAAAAAATTCACCGAATATTTAGTTGTTTTAAAGTTGGTTTTCTTTTTGTGGATTAAGACAGGAAACTACTTATTCCCCCCCCCCCCCACACACACACCAACAGGCGGTGGGCGAGGGGGAAACAACCATTCTCCAAGTAACGAACGAAGGTTTGAACAATTCATTAAAGATATTCACAATTCTTTTCTTTTTTTTTTTTAAATTTTTTAAATTAAAGAACACTTGATCTGAAGTCCACCCAGGCTTATTGGTGTTGCTCCAGTTATAAAAAAAAAATAAATAAATAAAAATTAATACATGTATTGTTATCTCCATGTAAAGCGCTGTGAGCCCGGCTCCTAGCTGGGATGCAGGGCTATATAAATTATCATATAATTATCGTATTATTATTATTAAATGTTAACCTTTCTTTGAGATTTCTTGGTGAAAAATGTTAGATTGCCTCATCCATAATTAAGCCGCATAATACATGAGAGTCATGGGTTACAATGTTTGAAGGTAGTAAATCTTTCTGCCTGTCGCCTGTACATATTCCTTTAATAATCTCGTTCTTATATTATGGAGCATAGTTTTCTAGGGTCTTAATGCAAGGTCAGAATATAAAGATCGGACAATCTAGTTTAATATACCACTCGATAAATATGACAAGTTTACGTTTGGATTAACTTGTATTGAAACTTTTAATTTAAAAAAAATATGACACAAAATCAATAGAAATCTACGTAGAGGTAATATCAATCCTGAAATAATAAAGGAAATATTTTATGAAGATAAGAAACGTTGTCTCCCACTGTCTCACGGTGGCTTTTAAAAATAACACAGCACGAAATAACGGTACAGTAATATCTTAAAGTGTTACTGCAAAAAGTGAACGTCAGCAAGAACTTTCGGCATAAGGATTAATGGAGAGATAAATTACACGAGGAAATAAGCCATGCTTAAATAAAGGGTAATTAGTTATTATTTGTAGCTAAAAGGTCATATCTTGTAAGCATCTACCGACCTAAGCAAAGAAGACTTTTACTAAGAGAGAAAATAGTTAATAATATATATATTTTGCCAAAAGGACTGGACTATTGCGACTAAGTATGGGCTACTTGACCCTAGTGGAGACTATTGGGTATTAGTGGGGACTACTGGACTATTGCCGAGTCTTCTGCGGACTGGTGGAAATGCTTTGTCATATTTAGACTGGAATTATATCGGAGTTCAACTACACTTGACCCCAACCCAATGTAAATGAATCTGCTTACTATAAGATATACGGTAGCTAAACCTCGGACTATAGACCGGGCCATATATTGATCATTCATACAGTTTATACACGTAAGTAAATTTGTATTTATTTCCACATGTTAGAGGCGTGAATTGAAATGTTTAGAAAGTAAGCAAGGGTGTTCTAGACATTGTAGAATTATCATTCACCTTGAAGTCCACGTTGGTCAAGCTGCATTCTCGTTCGGCTTGCGTACCGAGAGTCGTGGGCTCGAGTCCCTGCAGGGACCTGCTCCCGAGGCTTAAATGTGACCCTGATCCCTGACGGGTACCCAGAGGCGTCACTAGGGTTGGTGTCACACGGGGCGGTAGCTCATGGTGTCACCCGGGGCCGAAGCTCATGGTGTCACCCCTCACGTTTTAACCCATAGAACTCCTCCGAGTTTTCCAGTGCCTAATAACGGGAATATATAGAATTTTACAGTCTGGTGTCACCCCCGCCCCCTGATGGTGTCACCCGGGCCGGCCCGCCCCCACCGCACCCCCTAGCGACGCCACTGCGGGTACCTGACTTTAGTTGGGGTAAAGTAAAGGCGGCTGGCCATTGTACTAGCCACACAATTTCCACGTATGCCGTAGCCACATTAACTTGTGAATGCGTCTTCACTTGCCCCATATGCCACGCCAGCATGCTCTTAAAAGGGAAATTAACTTTTTATTTAATTTTATTTCCTAATTTTATTATTTTTATTATTTTCTTTACATTTCTTGCACTCATAATTATTTATTATAAAACCCAATTCCGGGACTTGAATGTATTTAGAACTTCAAGGTTCAATTAGTACTCTTGGACATTCGTTAAACTATTATGTTGATGTTGTAAAACATTGCAACTGTATAATTTAAATATGTGACATTCTCTTTGGAGGGTTGAGTCCTTTCAGACTCTTATAACCCGGCCTACAATACCAACGGCGAGCCTCAACATAAGGGCGTCGCCATGGAGATATTCTTCCGCAGTGCAATGGCTGCCTGACCTCACCGCGTCCCCAATTGCCGCAGAACAATCGGTCAGCAGGTGTGCCACTGTCTCCTCGGCCATACCACATAAACGGCAGCCGGGTTCCCTGTTTTTGTCTAACCTGTGAAAGTAGCTGTTTGTTGGACAGTGTCCAGTCCTCATCTGAGTGATGAGGGACTGGCAGCTACGAGGCAGTTTCCACCAGGGATCTCGCTTGCGTGGTCGCGGCATTTTATCGTAAAGCGTTCGTGCCGTGTCACCATTTTCCCATCCTTTTAGCCATTTTCCCATGAAATGGTCTTTTAGCCACAATTTTACCCCCAGCTGGGTCATTGGGCGTTCGATTTGGGGCTGGGCAGCACCCTGTTGTGCCAGCAAGTTTGCCTTTTCTTGCTGTGGTATCTTTGCGTGGCCTATAATGTACTGCAGGACAACCATGCCCCCGCGAGATCTAATATAGTTAACGATCTCTAGTACAGCATCGACAGTTTTCGTCTCCATAGAGCTCCGACTCAAGAGTTCCAAGGAGGATCTCGAGTCGGTGAAGACTACGACTGTTGGAAAACTCTTTCGTCTACATAGGCGTAGGCGCACTTCTTTCACACCCTTGTGGATTGCCTCTAGTTCAGCGTCCCCGCTTGAAGCTAGTCTTCCACATGGTCCAGACAGTTCTGTTACTGCTGGACCTCCAGCAGGGTATTCAATTAGTGCACCGTACCCACTTCGTCCATCTGTGAAGCATGAGCCGTCTGCATAGACTCTTACTACGCCTGTACCGTAGGCTTCAATAGTCCTTAGTGCTTCTTCGTGCTGAAGCTCAACTGGACTATGTTTCCCCACCGCGGCATTTGCCAGTGACAAACGTAGATCGGGCGGAGAGTAGCTTTCGTGAGGTCCCCTCGCCGGGATCATGGATATTTTTTCCCTGCTTTTGGGTAATTTAACTGAAACCTCGAGCTCGTTGACCACATCCATAAAGGAGGGTCGTTTCAGTCGTGTGCGTTTTACCCATCTGTTTTGCATCTGAAAACAGGGTTCGTTACGATCCATTCTACGGTATCTTTCCACCGTAGTTAGTATTGCTTTCTCTCGCCGTACTTTGAGCGGTTCCACATTTGCCAAGATTTCTACCGCGGCGTTGGGTGTAGTACGTAACGCCCCACAAACCAGTCTTAGAGCTTGGTTTTGGACTCTATCCAGGTCCTCGAGCGCTGTTCTGCTCGCAAAGGCCTGGATGGGGAGGCTGTAGTCAATGGCTCCTCTCACTTTGCTGAGGTAGAGAGCTCTCAGCGTTCTTGCATCGGCACCCCAATTAGTGCTTGCTAGCTTTTTCACCAGTGACAATTGGGCAGTGGTTTTTGCGCGCAGTTCACGAATATGGTTNTTTCTGGTCCAGCCGCACGCCCAAATAAGTTGGTGCCTTGTCCCATTTCAGCCTTTTCCCACAGATGTTAAGCACAACATCATGTTTCAGTGCATTCCTGCCATTTGTGAAAATGGAATGGACGGTCTTTTGCGTGTTCACTATGAGTCTCCACTTGTTGGCATATTCCTCGATCCTATCGAGGTCGCGCTGTAGTCTGGTCTGCAAATTCGCTACGTCCCTCCCGGACGCATAGACAACCAAGTCGTCTGCGAACATCGCGCTACTACACTCGATTGACGTTTGAATGTCGCTAACGTATGCTAGGAACAGCGTACAACTTAGGGCAGACCCTTGTGGGAGTCCGTCCTGGAGTCGAGCTTCGTTGGATAAAGACTCCCCCATGCGGGTTCTTATTGTTCTATTCTCCAAGAACGATTGTATCCAACCATGCATTTTCGCTGTAACTCCCAATTTCTGGAGCTTAAACATAAGCCCAGTACGCCAGACCTTGTCATAGGCCTGTTTTAGATCGAAGAATACTGCCAATGTGTGGTTTCGCATCTGGAGCTCATTCGTGATAGACTGAACAAGTCTTATTACCTGATCCATCGGTTGGCGTCCCTTGCGGAAGCCACCCTGAGCCATAGGAATGCACTTACTTTTTTCTAGAAACCAATAGAGCCTGGCGTTAACCATCCTTTCAGCTACCTTCCCAAGACACGATGTCAAGGATATCGGTCGGTAGCTGTCAGGGCTTTCGCCTGGTTTCCCCTCTTTCTGAATTGGGATAACTGTGGCCTTTTTCCACTCCTTCGGCAAAATGCCTGTAGTCCATGTCCTATTGATAAACTGTAGCAGTTTATTCTTTCCTTCGATGCCCAATTGCTTGAGCATCTCATTATGGACTTTGTCTGGACCTGGTGCTTTGCCTGTCTCGCACTTATCAAGGGCTGTCTGCAATTCCTGCAGAGTGAAATTTGCCGTGAAAACCTCTAGGTGTGGGCCTTTACTTTGCCTTAGGGCTTCTTCCTTTCTCATTCGGTTTATGGCCCGGCTTTCTTCAGTATCTCTGGCCTTCCGATTGACTTGGGCAAAGTGTTTATTTAACGCACGTGCGCGCTTTTCTTCACTTGCTTTCTTTTCCCCATCTGTTACCAGTGGGTTCGGGTTTTTTGCTTTTCCCATACCAGAGAGTGCGTTAACCAACCGCCAGACCTTTCTGCCGTCGAGATTGAGGTTTTCACACGTACCAACCCATTTTGCCTTTTTTGCCTTCTGTACGGCGTCCCGGACTTCAGCCGTTAATCGATTATACGCCCTTCGAGCATCGGGTGTCTTCAATTTAACGACCTTTTTCCGGGCCTTCGCTCGCAGCTTCACTAGCTCCTTCAGACTCGACGTTAAGTGGTAGTAACTGTATGTGAGATTCGCTCACATACCTATCCCAGTTAGCCTTCCGGAACTGCCAATGGCGCTGCTCGCACCGTGCTTTTATCGTTCTCAGCTCAAATCTCATCAATATTGGAAGATGGTCACTTCCTATCTCTGCTAAGACTTCCAGACTATGTTGGGACACTAGGTCCGCAGATATGAGGGACAAGTCTGGTCGGGACTCGGTGCTATGTCCCACATGTAACAGAGTAGGGGGGCTCTCTGCACTTTGGAGCCTGATGAGATTTGTATTGAGGGCAATTTCCTCAATATAGCGACCCGATGGGTTCCGGTCAGCGTAACCCCAGTCAGGTGATTGGGCATTGAAATCACCTGCTATGATCCTCTTGCCAAATATGGTCTCAGTACCAATTGGCAATGTGATTGGGTTCCTGGGACGGTTGTACACATTAGTGATCGTGTAGGCCCGATCACCTTTGTATACCTTTGTCGTAATTGTGTCAGTTTGGTTGAGGCACTCTATGCCTAGTACCTCAACCACAAGGTCGTCTCTTACCGCTGTGGTTATCCCCCGACACCTGGGGCCACACTTACAGTGGTACAGCGAGTATCCTGTAAGGTGAAACGGCTTCCCTTTCAGAAGCGTTTCTTGGAAGAGTGCTACGTCCACTTCTCGTTCGTGAAGTAGCTTGAGCACTTCCTGTGTTTTGGGACGGATACCACACACATTCAATTGCAATACATTGAGAGTATGGGTTGACTGGCTCTCAGCAGCCTTTCGTACACGGTCAGTGGTTTGCTTTACAACTAGTGCCGGCCTGTCGTTCGTCACCGGCAATAGAGGAGGAGGGGTAGCCAACCCTCGAGACGCCCCGCTCCGAAGCATCTTTTGGGGGCGCGTTAGAAGGACGGCGCCACGTCCTGCGGAAGAATTCGTATTTTTGTAGTCCATTTGAGAGGGGGTTGAACAGAAATCTTCATTCCATTGAGGACACAGCGTTTGCGCTGTGTCCCTTGTCCGGAGGAACTTTCGGTCTTCGGCTTGCCGTGCCGGGCTTTGTTAGGCACTGGGAGTACAGCTCTCCCCGTTACCTTCACCAGACCTCTCGCTAAGGTCAAGCCCTTCCCCCCTACACTCCTGGGGGGTTCTGGTTAATTTGACATTTCCATCTGTCAGGTTTGTTTGTTTCAGGTATAGTCGGGTCTACACCTTACTCGTCTCCCGGGCCACGTAGAGGCCAAACCTTTCCGGCGGACCAACCATAGGTCCGGCTCCCACATGGAGCGAGATAATTTAAATATAAAAAGGTCAAACTTTCTTATTAAGTATAACTATTTTAGAGATGATTTCATTTATGAACTTACACATTTTTCTCAACATTGAATCCCAAGATAAACTAACCAGTGTGTGTGTATGTGGGACTTTTACACAGTGCCTGTGTTTATAACATATAATATATTTTTTAAAATATAATTTTTTTTATTATCTTTAATGGCATCAAAGAGCTGGACTTTTTAATAAGTTCATCATTGTGTTTGAAGTTATATTCTTTGATGGATTAGTTTATGTTTGCTCTAGACATTGAATGCCATATAGTCATATAGATCTTGCAAATCTGTCCATATTTATTTTAAAGCTAATCAACACTGAAATTGTGTCACAACTACTCACAACTACTGGTAATACATAAGCAAGGATTTAAAGTACAGACATTCAATATTGAAAGATTGGATGTAATATTTGGTTAAAGCTTATTGTCATACTATACTTTTAGCAAAAGATTTAATACTTTTATGGGGTAAATTAAAAATTAAGGTAATGCAAGACAATTATAGGACAAAGAAAATTCTCAACGTAAGAAATTAAATTTTAGCATATTAACATTATATCTAAAAATACCCAGTATAAAGACTGGCGAGATGCAAGAAATTAAATTTGTTCTCATTCCTTAAAGATTTTTTCATGTCTCATGTGAGGGTTGATGTTAGTCAATGTACTGTGCCCAAATGAAATTGTTTTAGCTCTAGTGCCAACTGGTGTTGTGTTTTACAGGAGGAAGACAAGCCACTAAGAAACACTGGAGGTCTCAACCAGACGGATAGCGCTCTAGATAACATGAGCAACAACTGGTCCAGTGGCAGCCGTGCCGCCCTGAGGGCTGTCCACGATCCACCGATGTCTCTTCATGATTCCGACAGCGGAATTGGGTAAGTGGAGGTTAACATTTAATGACCTAAGATATTTGTTACAACTTTTTAAGATCCACAGCCATAAGCAATGCTGTCATACTATTATTGAATCTCCAGAAGTTTGTACAAGTCTCGCAACCAAACGTTTACTGTTGATGACTTCAAATCTGGCGTGCCCCCAAGACTGGGCAGATCCCATTCCATGTCTCGATTGAACAGATCACTGAAAGAAGATTCTCATCAGGGAAGTCAAGTGCTGCATAATGGTTATAACCACACTGAGAAATCTGTGCAGGAACTTCATAATTCTTTAGGTAACTCACTAAAGTTAAAAAATATTTTAAAAATTCAATGCGCAATAATATTTATATCATTAGAGCAGGATTTTGAAAATAATTAGTGGAAATTAAAAATCTTAATTTTCTTACATCAAGACTTTCTTTTTTTAGTAAAAAAAACCAACAACAAAACAGATGCATAAAAATTAACTACCCAAAATTAAGTTCAGCTATTCTCCTGCAGTAAAAATTCTTGAATTAAATTTTCTTTGGGAATTAACTATTTAAAATACACTTAACACGACATTGAAAAAAGCCACATACAATTTAGCATAGGTTGTAATAAACCAAACCTCTATAAAATTGTTAAATTTTCTCACTTTTTATATGAATGCTAGAAATAACCAATGAAGTCATACACAGTATTAATCTTCCAGGCTGCTTTAGTGTTGTAACATTTTGTTGTGTTCTCAGAAGAGAGTGAGCTGAGGCGCAATGTTCTGATGCACAAACTCAAGGAGGCTCAGAGCACACTTGAACTTCAGAATGAGAGGCTCAACAAAATAGAATCAGCTGCCAAGGAAAACAACTTGCTGGTGGAAGACTTGAAGTTCAAAGAAAGGGTACAGAACTCTTAATAATTATAGGGTGTTAATAACTTCCCTTCCTTGTGAATAACCTAATAATCCATAGCTTTCAACTAATCCTTGTGCATAGTAAATAATATATCTGATAAATGTTCCCTTAAAGCTGGGTGGCTGTTCTGTTATCTGACCGATGCCAAGCAGCAGTTTAGATTTGCCGTGGATCAAATTTTGATATCCGTGTTGTGGGATGTACAATTATGCACCAAAAAGAAAAAAATGGATTCCGTGCAACTTTGTAAATGAGTTTTTTATTTAGCAAACGTTTCAATGAACCTTGGGCAGAACATTGTGTCTCATGTATAAATCTATTTTAATAATATTGCATGTCAAATGCCGCTTTCAGGTTGATTTAGCTATTCCTTAAATAGTTTATTTCATTTTTGTATTATAAAGGAGTATCGCAACAAGATCAGTCAGCTGGAGGCTGCAGAGGAAGAGAAACAAAGGTTGAAGATGGAAAACTTGCGTCTCAGAGAGGAAATGCAGACTAAGTAAGAGAGAATCTATAATGACCTGAATATTGCATCAGCCATCGGATAAGCATCAACCTACTCAAAGTTAATTTACTGCTAGAAATGCTTAAGTTGATATTTTTTCCTAATCAAGATTGTGCAGTTTTCCTGTGAATTTGAAATAAACTAGTGACTATGGTTTAATCATTTTAAAATGCAAAGCACTAAACTTCAGACTTTTAAAAAACCCCACTAAATGGAAATGAGCTTATTTTAAGCTCTCAATATAAAAAAAACATGGTGACAGATTTGAGTTACAACCCACACCCTTTTTCACCCCACCCCCACAGAATCAGTGCCCTTGATCATCAACTCAAGCACCTGAAGACACAGCACCACAGCACTGAGAGTGACAATGACAAGCGTACACATCTACTTAACCACACCACCACCATCTTGTCCTTGCTGGAAGAAGAGAATGCCAAGTTACAACAGGTACAGCATGCTTCCAGTGAAAAGGTTTTCATTTATGATCTATGGTCTGGATTGTGAACTTTGAATTAAATTAGAGGGCTTAAAGGTTTTTGTTTTTTAAAATTAGGAATCATTTTTAGTAAATTTAATAAAATTTCTCAAAGTTTTCAGCTTAAAAAGTATATACCCAAATAGACATCATCTTGACCAATAAACAATTGAACCTCTCATAATGAGCATCATTCATTCAAGAATCTTACATGTTAACTCTTAAAGTCGCAAAGCGTCGTAATGCGTCTCTTCCTGCTATCCCTAAAGCGTCATAATGCGTCCCTAGATACAAATCTTGTTAGAAATGAGATCTTGGAAAGTAAAGACTCTTCAATGCTTGAAAAACGATGTATTTGACTTCCGGCAATGGCGGCCGCTGCCGGCACTAGTGTTATCGCTCGATTCCCGATGTTTTTTGGTAGTTTTAACGTTTTTTTTTTCGAAGATACGTTTTTGTTATACTTTATTACTAAAATAATAGAACTAAACTACAGGTAAATATTGTTTCAAACTCAGTACGGTCTTTTGGATGCGTAAAATAACCATTCTTAGCCTTAAAAATGAAGTCAGTATGACAATAATATTATAAATGGATTTTACGCAAATTTTTTTATTTCATAACCGGTTGATTGTATTACAGGAAATCCTTACGGGACTGAGGTGGAAGTTTATTGAAAACCTTCTGGGGCTTTAAGAGTTAAGCAAACCACTCACTCATTAAGCGAAACAGTTTTTCCTTTACTAATCAATGTAAAATACAATACTGCGTTTCATGCTCAAAATTTTTTTTATTGAAATATATTCAAATAAAATTACTTATGAATAGTTAAAGAGTGAAACAACTTGGAATACAATTTGGATTTTAAACAAAGAACGTAAATAAAAATATGAATTTATGACACATAACTAACCCTTTTAAACTAGAAAACTGTCTATAAATATTTGGTTTTGCCAACACTTTGAAGAAAATGTGTCGTAACAGTTTTGTAGACATTCTTGACATGTCTTTGAAGCATCCACCTGATTAACTTTGGTTTAGTTCTTGAAAATAGTGCAGATCGTTGATGTCGACCGATGTGCGCGCTAAATTAGCCACGCTCACACCTTTATCTCGCTTTTCAAACATTTTACGCTCCATTTTAACAGTTATTTTTTCTCTCTTATAATTGTCTTCTTTTGGTATTATGGTGGAAGAAACTCTAGCACAGGTTATTACATAGAAAAACTATGAATAATGTCTGAATACAAAATTTGTAAAAATGAGTGATCACACACAAAATATGCTAATAAACCAAATGCTAATCACAGACTAATGCATTTGCATAGAAGTACTGGCTTACAAAGACAAAAAGGACTACCCCTGACTGCGTAACTCGTTTTGCAAAATCTTGCTCGTAATGGTAGCAATTTCTCCACAATTTTTTGCTCATTATGCAAATTACTCATTGTGAAAGGTTCCACTGTATATATATGTATGCATTATATATTTTAATACTAAACGCTTGTCTTCAAGTGTATTCTAAATAATAAATTAGATCTTTCTATTTCCAGGATAAAGAAAAGTTACAATCTGAGAATACATTGATGAAAGAAGCTTTTGGCATGACAAAAACAAGATTTGGCTCACTAGATAATGACAATCGAAACCTCAAAAATGAATGCATTAGACTGAAAGAAGTAAGTTCTATCATTAACTGCTTATAGTGATCAAGTAGGTTATTTTAGAGTTGAATGAAAATTAATTACAAATCTTTCTTGTTGTTTTAAAGCATCATTGTTTTCATTTAGTCACATTTTCTCTTACAGAAAGATCAATTAGAATATATGCCAGGGAAAAAATCCCATCTTAAAACACATTTTTGTTGATGCCAAGTTATAAGTTACAGAAACCTTTCGGTGGCCTTACTATGAAGGCCATCAGAACTGAAGCTGATCTTCAGATTCAGTAAAATCTGCGATAAAAATTCAAATTTAATTATTCATTCAGGATAATACAACTCTTGCCCGCAAAGTTCAAGAAATGGCAGTTCAGATGATGGAACTACGGACTTTGTTAGAAGCTGTCAGGGATGAAAATGATAGAATCTCATCTACCTGGAGGATGTCTGTGGAGGTGTGGGAACAAGAATAAGTTAATTTTAGATCCAAGAAAACATGGTTCTTACATTTTAGTTGTCAAAAACTTCACCCAATTTAAAATTCTAGATGCAAAAAGGACTGTAATATATATATTTTTTTATTTCAATGCACATTTATCTACAAATGATGTTAGTGTATTTTTTTTTTACTAGACTATTTTGTCATGAAAAAAGCAATTCAAGATTAAATTTTTTCATACAAAGCACTGAATTTAAAATTGCCAACACTATTATCACAATGATAATGTGGACTCAAGCAAAGTATCCCTTATCTAGTCTTATATTTCCCAAAGTACGGTGTTGTATTTTTTAAAGACCCAGCGGTCACCTATTTTTCTTGCAGGATAAATCTCAAGTTGCCAAACAGCTGGAAGGCTACAAGGACATGATTTCAGACCTGAAGTCAAGGTTGTCTGCTACCAGTGCAGACAGAGACAGGATGTTTCAGGAAAAGCTGGAGATGAACAGCAAAATACAGCAGATGGTTTTAGACAAGGAGCAGCTGATGAGGGTATGGGGATCATTGACCAAACTGTTGATGAGGGTAGGGTATGGGGATCATTGACCAAACAGCTGATGAGGATACGGGGATCATTGACCAAACAGTTGATGGGGGTATGGGGACCATTGACCAAACAGTTGATGGGGGTATGGGGACCATTGACCAAACAGTTGATGAGGGTAGGGTATGGGGATCATTGACCAAACAGCTGATGAGGGTATGGGGATCATTGACCAAACAGCTGATGAGGGTATGGGGATCATTGACCAAACAGCTGATGGGGGTATGGGGACCATTGACCAAACAGTTGATGAGGGTAGGGTATGGGGATCATTGACCAAACAGCTGATGAGGGTATGGGGATCATTGACCAAACAGTTGATGGGGGTATGGGGACCATTGACCAAACAGTTGATGAGGGTAGGGTAAGGGGATCATTGACCAAACAGTTGATGGGGGTATGGGGACCATTGACCAAACAGTTGATGAGGGTAGGGTATGGGGATCATTGACCAAACAGTTGATGGGGGTATAGGGACCATTGACCAAACAGTTGATGAGGGTATGGGGATCATTGACCAAACAGCTGATGAGGGTATGGGGATCATTGACCAAACAGCTGATGAGGGTATGGGGATCATTGACCAAACAGTTGATGACGGTATGGAGATCATTGACCAAACAGTTGTCCAAGTTTTGAACTCTTTAATCACTTATTTAAGTAAAGGATGCTTTTTTTTTAAAATATAAAAACTTAAATTCAAGTAAATGAACTTTATGCAATCAATTAAAATTTAAAAATAATCCAGAATTAATAACAGCTATGTAAAGAATTATTCATATTTTTGAAAATGAACAATTAGTTTTGCATTTTTTCATCAAAGATTATGAAATCAACAAAAATTGTGTTTTATTTGTTAGATAGTATAAATGAGGCATGAAAACAATTTTAAAAAAGCTTTAATTTATATAAATTTTGACATTGACAGGCCAAACTTAACCTTGAGGACCAGCTTAATGAACATCATTCCAGATTCTCTTACAGAAGAGCTTCTGACTACAGACAAGAAACTGAAAATAATGATCTGTCTAGGGAACTGGCACAAGTCAAAAAAGTAATGATAAACTGTTATTGTCTAAACTGGACTTTTTACTTGTATAAAAATAAGATACAGGTCCAACACCATATTATAGATCTTGTTTCATGATAAAAGTTTAAAAAAAAAAAAAATTCCTTTATCTCCGTTGTTCCGTGTCATTGCTTATATATCTACTTGATATCTATTGGTTTTTGGGCATTACTCATATCTCTTGTATATCCATTCAGTCCTAGTCACTACTCATATCTCCTGTATATCCATTGAGTCCTAGTCACTACTCATATCTCCTGTATATCCATTCAGTCCTAGTCACTACTCATATCTCCTGTATATCCATTCAGTCCTAGTCACTACTACTACTCATATCTCCTGTATATCCATTCAGTCCTAGTCACTACTCATATCTCCTGTATATCCATTGAGTCCTAGTCGCGACTACTACTCATATCTCCTGTATATCCATTCAGTCCTAGTCACTACTCATATCTCCTGTATATCCATTCAGTCCTAGTCACTACTCATATCTCTTGTATATCCATTCAGTCCTAGTCACTACTCATATCCCCTGTTTATCCATTGAGTCCTAGTCACTACTCATATCTCCTGTATATCCATTGAGTCCTCTTCATAAGAACTACCACAGGTATCATAGATATACCTACCAGATTTTTTACTTAAGTCTTATTGTCACCCCATTCATAGATATAATTTCACTCATGATGACTTAAAGTGAGGTATTAGATGCAAATGCTACATAACAGTATTCACCTTACACGGGTTGGTTTGTGACACTATGGTGTTAAACATAATAAAACAAAAAATTTGCTATGTAAGGATATTGTCAATATAACTTATAGTAATTCTCAATGCTATCATCTCACATAAGACCTCAAAGGTTGTACATTAGTCTTACTAATGATCGTACACGTGGAAGAAAATCAGCTTTCCCGAGCCTGCGCTCTTCATGATGCTTCCCGGAAAACTCTCTCTGCTCTCTGGACCCCTAGGGGACCTAAAAGCTGAGAAGTTCATCCCCCCCCCCCGGATCGGTCGCTTTGAAGTGGTCACCTGGGCGACCAGGACACTAGGTCAAAAATGCCTCCCACTAAGTGGACCTTCCGAACGAGGGGTGGAATTTCCCTTCTTTAGCTTGCTGTCACTTTTGTGCCACCCCGGCAAAGCTTACGAGTCTCTATGGTTAGGACCGCCTCTATGCTGGGGATCATCAATGTAACCCCCACTGGAAGGTTTCTTCAGAGCTGCCGTCTGCTGTGTTCTTAGCGGTTCTTTTTGTTTATTTGTGCTGGTGCTCCTGACCCTAACCTGGCTCCACACAGTAGCGTTGCTAGTAAATGGAGGGGGACGAAATAGTCGCTTCGGAGTTACCCCGACCCTTAACGGGTACTTTGGTTTTCATCATCGGCATTTCATCTAAATGTTTTGCCTAAAATCCATACAGTGACTAATCATATTGACTAGCACCTAACACCTAACAAATGGGACTTGCCTGCATTGCCTGCCAGGAGTTGTCAGTTTCAGGTCGATGTCAACTTGTCTGTTGAGCCACATGGAGTCCACCCCTTCTCGACAGTCTTACTAAAACAAATAAAAAAAACAACATAACAACTATTTGATATTGTTTTTAAACTTCACAAGCACTGTACTAGGAATTAAGTAAATCCATTGCTGACACTCTTAAATTGTGTAATAGACAAGAAATGAGCCTCAAAGAATTGGTAAGAAATAAATTGTACAACAAAACAGGTGTGTGATGAGCTGACCTCAGAATTGTCAACAGTGAAAATGTACTATGAACGAGCTTCAGAACAGGTGGCCATCTTGGAGAGGAGCAGGTCACTCTGGCAATCCCAGCAGGAACTTGGGGATCACGAGAAACAGAGGCTCCAGTCGGAGATAGACAGGCTGACACAGGTACATCACTTTCTGGAACTGTCATAGGTAGATCATGTCAGTACATAGGTAGATGATGTCAGTAAATAGGTAGATCATGTCAGTAAATAGGTAGATCATGTCAGTACATAGGTAGATCATGTCAGTACATAGGTAGATCATGTCAGTGCATAGGTAGATGATGTCAGTAAATAGGTAGATCATGTCAGTACATAGGTAGATTATGTAAGTAAATAAGTAGATCATGTCAGTAAATAGGAAGATCATGTCAGTACATTGGTAGATCATGTCAGTAAATAGGTAGATCATGTCAGTAAATAGGTAGATCATGTCAGTATATAGGTAGATCATGTCAGTAAATAGTTAGATCATGTCAGTAAATAGTTAGATCATGTCAGTACATAGATAGAGCATTTCAGTACATAGGTAGATCATGTCAGTAAATAGGTACACCATGTCAGTACATAGGTAGATCATGTCAGTAAATAGGTACAACATGTCAATACATAGGTAGATCATGTCAGTAGATAGGTAGATCATGTCAGTTCATAGGTAGATCATGTCAGTAAATAGGTAGATCATGTAAGTACATAGGTAGATCATGTCAGTTCATAGGTAGATCATGTCAGTAAATAGGTAGATCATGTCAGTACATAGATAGATCATGTCAGTAAATAGGTACAACATGTCAGTAAATAGGTACAACATGTCAGTAAATAGGTACACCATGTCAGTAAATAGGTAGATCATGTCAGTAAATAGGTAGATCATGTCAGTAAATAGGTAGATCATGTCAGTAAATAGGTAGATCATGTCAGTACATTGGTAGATCTTGTCAGTACATAGATAGATCATGTCAGTAAATAGGTAGATCATGTCAGTAAATAGGTAGATCATGTCAGTAAATAGGTAGATCATGTCAGTACATAGGAAGATCATGTCAATTCATAGGTAGATCATGTCAGTAAATAGGTAGATCATGTCAGTACATAGGTAGATCATGTCAGTACATAGGTAGATCATGTCAGTACATAGGTAGATCATGTCAGTAAATAGGTACAACATGTCAATACATAGGTAGATCAAGTCAGTACATTGGTAGATCATGTCAGTACATAGGTAGATCATGTCAGTACATAGATAGATCATGTCAGTAAATAGGTACACCATGTCAGTAAATAGGTAGATCATGTCAGTAAATAGGTAAACCATGTCAGTAAACAGGTAGATCATGTCAGTAAATAGGTAGATCATGTCAGTACATTGATAGATCTTGTCAGAACATAGGTAGATCATGTCAGTAAATAGGTAGATCATGTCAGTACATTGGTAGATCATGTCAGTAAATAGGTAGATCATGTCAGTACATTGGTAGATCATGTCAGTAAATAGGTAGATCATGTCAGTTATTGACATAGGCCCCATATTTATACCGGCAGTTTATGTGTGCTATTAACACTGGTAGGTCATGTCTTTATTAGCTATAGGTAGGTCATGTCTGTTATAGGTACTGGTAGGTCATGTCTTTATTAGTTACTGGTAGATCATGTCTGTGATAGGTAATGGTAGGTCATGTCTTTATTAGCTACTGGTAGGTCATGTCTGTTATAGCTACTGGTAGGTCATGTCTTTATTAGCTACTGGTAGGTCATGTCTGTGATAGGTACTGGTAGGTCATGTCTGTTTTAGGTACTGTTAGGTCATGTCTTTATTAGCTACTGGTAGGTCATGTCTTTATTAGCCACTGGTAGGTCATGTCTTTATTAGCTACTGTTAGGTCATGTCTGTTATGAATACTGAGAGTTCTTTGACTAATTAAAAAAAACAACTGGCTTTATTTATGAGCTATTTACACTCCATTGACAAAGCTGAGACATCATAACTTAGAAATCAAAAGCCAGTATTCACATTTCTCTGATAAAAATTTCTCAATTTTGATGTCAATGTGAAAAAAAAATTAAATCCAAGTGACTTTATATATTCATTATTTAGTAGTAAATTTTTAACCACCTAACTATATTTATTTTCCCACATGAATAGATAAATGGAAATTATTGAATTTAGACAATTCATGAATTAATTTCAGAAAAAGTTTGCTTACCCCATTTTCAACTGTCTTTTGAATTTTGGGGCCAGTGGGGTGGGGTTTGCTAAAGTGTCTTTTGTGTACTATTGGTAGTTTGAGAAATGTTTCAGAATGTTTTCTCAATGGTCTCTCTTTAAATAAACCGAATCAGAAAATCCTTTTACAAAACTGTTCCCTTTTTTCATGACACAGTTTCATATGCAAAGAAACAAAGTAGAAAAGTTTTCAATATTTACAAATATGTCTGCTGCTTTTTAAAATTTCAGCTGCAGTTTGGTAAAGTTCATGATGAGAAAACTGATCAAGTTTTTCAGGATGAACAGATTCATAAACTCAGGGTTAGTGAATTCGTAGTTTTTTAAAAAACATTCTTCACATGCCATGTGATCGTATTTCACAGTTGGCTGGTGCAGAGGCATATAAAGCCCCTCTAAATAAGCCCTACATAGGAAAAATCATTCAAACAATCTAGAAAAGTCTCAGTTGTCACTGCATCAGAAAATATCTCATCTTTCCCTGGTGTCAAGGGTGTGAGAATCACTGTGGGGAATTGCGTTGTCATTTGAGTGAAACAAGTTCACCAGTGGAGTAATATTAAGAACTCTGGTCACGACTTGAAGGGGAGGACTACATGAGTGAGTGTTGGGAAGAGGTGGAGAGAGGACACAGCCCAGGGAACAAGAGGACAGAGTGTGGTAGAGCCAGGTGTGAGAGCAGAGACTCATATTTGCTAGTGTAGAGGAGAATAAGGGAGTCAGTCTTAAAGACCATAATGTGACAATAGCTACTGTATTACTAATGTAGACAGGACTTGGAGAGTGAAATTTGCGCGTATTATGAGAGATATCATTTATATATATATATACATGTTAAGAAAGAACTTGTTATGATACACTGCACATCTATGTCACAAGAACATTTCTCTCTAGATTCACTCTCAACTGCCATCTGACCAAAAAACAGGCAGAAACAGTCCAAGTTAAAAGCGGTCTAGTTAGATTCATTAAAAAAATGTATAATGTGATCTTTAAAAATGTACATTACAGACAGAGGTGAAACAAGTGAGGCAAGAAAGAAATGAGTTGGAGAATAGGGTTCAGGAATTAGAGATGGTCAGTTAACTACCTTCACTATTTAATATTCCTATTACATAATTTTTTTAAATATTCTTTTTTCAACTGGGTAATTATTTTTAATTTTGCAATTTAAATCCAAATAAATATTTTACCATGTAAGCTGTCAAATCAAATTAATCTATTCTAACTTGGCTTGATATCTTGTAATACTTTATTGACAGTGACAATATTATTTATTCAACTCAATAGATTTAAACAAACCATGTATAAATAAAATAGCACAGATGCTTCAATAAAAGCACATGATGTACTGATTAAAAAATGTGTCCACCAGAAACTAGCCAAAGCCTATGAAGGTCTGCGGGAAGGGACAGCTTTTCAGCACACTGAACTGGACACTTGGAAGAGTACCTGTGAGCGTCTGACCTCATCCATGGCACACAAAGAGTCAGAGCTCCACAGTCTGACAGACAGGTGCCATGAGCTGGAGGACTCTGTAAGTCAACACACATCAATATACAGAATTTGCTATGTACGTCCCGTCCATGACGCTACTAATTTTAGAAATCAGCACATCAAAAATAATAGAAAAATACACATAATTTGCAATGTATAGTGACACTACTAATTTTAGAAAGCAGCGCACCAAAAATAATTCATTCTTTTTGAACGTCCGCATAAAATTGTTAATTTGGAAATAAATGAAGAAAACAAAAATTAATAAAATAAATAAAAGTTTTATATTACATTATTTTTTTGTTTTGATGAACATTTTTTTTCAAAATAAATGGATTGCAGCTGAAATATATTAATTTTTGAAATCTTCCATCATTTATGACAGGTGATACCCTAGTATATATATATTTACTTATCTTCTGAAAGTAATATGTACAATAAAATTTAAAAAACAAGACAGCAATTATTTTATCTATCTGCTATTGTAATTTACTAGAGATGTTTTAGCTTAGAAAATGAAGCTCATCTTTAACACCCCCACCACCAACCCCTCTCCCAATTGTTTTTTTAGGTTTCTGGCCTGCGCCATGAGATAAGGGCTTTGAAAGATAGGAATGAAAAGTTGTCTCATCAAAGTGAAGAATCAGAAAGGTGAAACATTATTTTAATTCATTTAAACAAACAATATTTAATGTGTATCACCAAGCTAACAGTCCCTATCAGTCCAATATCCAGGAGATTTGAATTATCCAACATAATTGGATTGACTATGTTTTGGGAAAATAAAATATATATTAGCCACCGCTTATTAAATTCTCATTGATTGGCTTTGACAAAAAAATAAAGATTGCACAGATTTTTAAACATGATAAATCTATCCACTGTTATATTACTGATAAGAGAAATTTAATGTCATAAAACTTAAATGTTCATTAGGCTGAGAGGAGAAAATAGACGCCTGCAGCAAGAGAAGGCAGAAAATGAACAAATGATTAAACTTTTGGAAACACAGAAATCTGTCCTTACCAAAACTGTAAGTTGTCTAGTTGCACCCAATCTCAATAGCATTGTGTGCTTGGAGAGAAATAATGCATGAACCATCAACTGGAACAGAACCTGAGGTCAGCTGGGCCTCAATAATATTATACAATGATCCTAGACTTGCAGAGGATGTTGTTGTTCATCCATCGTCATCCACTGTCATCCTATTAATCCAGTACTAGGCCACGACATGTGTCCTCTGGTGGCTTATTAGCCCTATCCATGCACAAAATTTGCATCCATATGTCGGGTAAGAGATGGATGGGATACACTTCAGGAAGGATTTTTACACAGTCCTTTCTGGCTTGAAGTTTGGTCTTGGTAGCCTGTTGTCTACTTGTCTCACAGACAGCTCACCGTTCCATATCATAAAGCACCAGGGGGGGTGGCTTGGTCACTGGCTGCTGCCTGCCTCCCAGGAGTCATGTCCAATGTCAAAGGCCTTTATAGCAGTTTTGAGTGTATCCTTGTAGTGTTTACATGGACCTCTGCAAGCTCTATGCCCTTTAGTAAGTTCATCATAGAAAAGCCTGTTGAGGCAATGGTCAGGCGCTCGCACTACATGCTTCCTCCCCCCCTCAGTAGCTCATGGTGTCACCCTCTCACGACTTAATCTATAGAACTGCTTCAAGTTTTCCAGTGCCAAATAACGGGAACATATAGAATTTTACATTTTGGTGTCACCCCTCTTGATGGTGTCACCCGGGGTGGCCCGCCCCCACCACACCCCCCTAGCGACGCCACTGATAGTAGGCACTATATGAGATTAGTGAGGATGCTGAGTAGTCCTGACCTGGCTAATATTTCGGTGTTTGGAACTTTTTCATGCCATTTTATATGGAGAACTGCAGAGGATAGCTAGACTGAGAAAGGATAGTTTAAATTACCATGTGATCATTGGGCCAGTGTTGTATCTCTAGTTTAATGGGGCAGCTGTCCGGTGTATGTGTCCTATGTATTAAAAATATATAAATGAGTTCTTACATTGATAAATAATTGGGAAATAAAGTAAAATAGGTAAATAGTTACAAAGGGAGGAAAAAGGGGGGGGGGTAGTTTTTAGAATTCAATATGGGATATTTTATAAGGCTTTAATGCAATAACTAATGTTTCCTTTTAGTCAGAAGATGGATTTAAAAGATCAAGGGAGTTGGACAATTTGAATGAGCAAGTTGATCATCTCAGGAAAGAAAATGAAATTTTGAGGTTTGTTTTTTTAACTTTTTGTAGTGCACACTTTACTTTTAAAATGTTGAATTTTAAATATACAAAATCCAAGATAAAAGAGTGATTCAGTCATTATTTTCTTTTTATACCTATGTCATGTGTCCTTCTTTTATTAATCTTAAAATGAATTTTCTAGTAATTCATTAATGTTAATTTCTTTGATTTAAGAATATAAATTTGTTTCGACATTTTTAAACCCCACAAATCTTACGTTAATATAACTTAATATTTCTACTAATTCTTATGTTTCTTTATACCCAAAGGAAAAAGATTTCTGACCTTGAAATGCAGCGTGAAACGTTTATGAGCCATAAAGAGGATTTCTTGGTTCGTATATTTAAATGGTTGACATTTCATATCTCAGCACATACAATGCTTAGTAAATACAGACTTTTAACTTTAACAAGTAACCCTTAGTTGATTTTCTCAGTGGCCTAGTATATAAAATAAATGTATTGCCAAAGTGTTATATAATTATAAATGGTTATTTATTCAGCCACAATATTATTTTTTGACCATATGAACTTCTTCATTTTGTAATTATCAGCTTAAATTTCTTCTCAACTACTTTGCTCTGCATGTTATTGAAGATTCACATAATTTTTGCGTGTGTTTCAATTGATGATATATTTGCATTAAACAACAAGGTAAGTCGTCATTGAGTGGCAGGAACAAATACTTATTAAAATTTTACTTTTTTGTGTCCGATCTTTTGATGTATTTTCTATTTATTGCAAAAGGGACAACTATTAATTTTTAAAAATAAAATTTAGGTTAAAAGAGATCCTCAGTACAAAGGCCAAGAGCTGAAGGATTTGGAGAAACAGCTGGAACAGCTAAGGGATGCTAATAAACAACTGAGAGAGAACAATGATGGGTTGACTCGCAAACTTGATGCTGTCAACGAGGTGAGTCATTGATGGTAGTTTAATGATAGGAATAGTGTTTGAACACCCCCAAACATCAGTTGATGTCAATTAGGTGTTTGAACTCATTTGTTTAAGATACTATTTGCATAATATCCTCTTGCTATTTATAATTCAAACTGTCTCAGAGAATATCAAGTCAATACTTTATCAGCTTCTTTATTTTACTTAATCAAAGTTTGTAAAATAAAATCTTTTACAGGAAAATACAAGAATTAAACAATCATTGGGAAGCTATTTGAGCAAACCAGAATCTGACAGGTTAGTCTTTGATTATTACAAACTTATAATGGAGTACAGCATCTTAGATACACAGTATTACGTTGAGGGCTTAACAAATTATATGACGCTATATATTATCTCAAAAGATGAAAGGGCATTGCTATTCACTCCACGAACATCTATTATTTCAGTGTTTTTAAATGCTGATACTTCTTAAACTATCATGTTCTGTATAATGAAGGACAATGGAGTATTTGAAAGAAAGGAAAAATATACACCAGCTTTTTAGTTGGTTTGTCTTTAAAAGAAATTTGCATTCTCTATTGCATAAATATTGAAAACAAATAAAAATGTATAAATAAAAAAATGTATTCTTGGTAAACACATTTTAAAAAAAATTTCAATTTGGATTAAAATTTGAGCGGATTAATCTTAATATAATTGATTTTATTCTCTCCCCCCCCTCCCCAATAGGTTACATGAAGAAAATTGTAAACTTCAAAGTGATTTGGATAATTTGAGACAAGAATTTCAAAATTTAACTACAGATCATAAAGAATGTGATAAAAACAAAGGTAATTACTTCAAATCCTTTATTTTGGGCAGCTCATTCCTTTATCATAGCATATCAAGGCAGCTTAAAGTTAGCGTTAAAATCTTATTTAGTTATTTAAATTTTCAAGTTTGGATATTTTATATAACAAAAATAAATGTCAGCAGAGGAGAGACAATGCAATAGTTAATGTAACACTAACATTTTAAATGATCACAAACAAGATCAATAACAATTTAGAACAAAAATATTTGTCATTTAACCGCTGTTATTTATGGATTGTTTTATTATTAATGTTATTTTAAATTTAATGTAATATTACTTTGAGTCAATTAAAGGTGTATTTTCAATTAGATCATTCACCACTATATTTAAATTGCAGAATGCGTCATCATTTTTGTATTTTAGTTAAAACTTATTAGTTACAGGTACTCAGGGCTTCAGTTTCAACTCAAGTTTTTAAACTTATCAATGCAGTGTGATTCTTTTCTCTGTACATTTTTAAAATTTTGTTACAGATTTTAAATCATTAGGCTAATGTAAACTCACATTGTTAATTATGTTTAGTCTACCACTTACACTTAACAATGCCACAATTTATTGAAATTGGAAGGTTTTAAAAGATCAATGTGTTGTTCTGCAGCTCCTGTTAATCAACATAAATTTCAAATTTCTCAATATATCATATCGTTTGACATGTTTTTGTTGATATATAACAGACACCACTGACATAAATAAGCTAAGGAAAGAAAAAGAAGCTGTACAAAAGCAAGTTACCTTACTACAAGGACAGATAAATCTTATAGAAGGAAGTAAGAAGAGAGCTGATGATGAAATAAGGAAGCTGACCTCTGAACTGGATGACTTAAGGCTGAAATTGAGTAATAGTAACACAGGCAACAGTCAAAGGTCAGTTCAAGTGGAAATATATTTCAGTTAACTTATAGGAAAGACCAAATTTGAACTTCAAAGTTATTGTGTCTCAAAGTAATTGCAGTGTAGTGTTCCAACTCATATACTCGGAGTTATATTTTATCTCCCATTTTTAACAAAATAATTTAAAATTAACTCATAACTAAATTAGATTTGAGGAAAAAAAAACAAACTTTCCCACTTAGATGAATGGTTTGGATTATTATGCTCAGAATATGTAATTTTACATTTTAAAAATTATATTTTCATATCTTGTGGGACTAATGATTATCCTAACAGAGATATGCAGTCAGATGCTGATTTGAAGAAAGAGATTGAGTCACTGAAACAGCAACTGGAGAAAGCAAAAGAAAATCAGAGACAACAGGAAAAGATGATGAATAATTTTAAACTGGTATTTACAGTAACAAAATTTGAAGTAAAATATCTAATTTATTTTGCTTAACAATTAATGAAAAAGGGGAATCTTAAGATAGAGGTGTGTATGTTCTAGTAGACAACACTAAACTTAGAAACACCAGAATGCCAAGTAGATTTTTTATCACATAGTTTCACATCATTGCAAGGGCCAAAAATCTGGCCGAGATGGGTTTTGTCGCTAATTAAATATTTAACTTGAAGAGAACTGTAACATCTCTGGAGCTCCAGACTTTATATTTAAGACTTTGTATTTTTATATTCAAATCTCAGGTCAGTTTGTGTTTGGGGGAGTTTAATTAATGCTTGAGAATAGCTGGAAAAAAAGTATCTATTTGAAATATATAATGATGAAATATGACAGACATACTCAAGAGAGCTATATTAGAGAGAAATAATTTCTAAAGACAATTATTTATGAGAATTTCTCATAAAAGGATATAAAACGTACATGTACTAGTACCATGAAGATATATTGATTATATTGAGTCTTATGTGACTCAAATATTTCAAATCAACTAACAAACTGCTTTTCCAGGCTAATATTTCCAACTATTGTTTTTATCATTCATCAATTATTAATGTACAAATTTTATTGTTGTCAGGATAACATGAATGATGCCAGTGCTGAGGTCCAAGAGTTGAGGGTGAAACTACAAGAGCATGACAATGAGAAGTACAAGAATGAAAAAATTATTGAAAACCTTGAGAGAGAGCTGAGGTTTACCAAAGAGCAAGTTGAATCAAGGTAAAAAAAAAAAAAGTTAAATATTTATCACAACTAAAAAATCATTGGATTATTGAAGTTTTAGATTAACATGACGTGACTAACATGGCTTATAGTCGTATGCTTGTTGTTTTTTTATAAATCTTACTTCAAGTTAAAACTCTCTTTTGCTAAATTTAAATTATTCTTAGAATGACATCCTTTTGCTTAAAGTTTTCTAATCATCTGTCATTAAAAAGTTTCAAACAGAGCCCACAGTTCAAAGTTATTTCATATGAGTCAGAATGCAAAGTTAACCACAACCTGATAACGTAATGTTGTATCACACACTCTTAAAGCTGAATAGTATTTAGGTTTTGCTTTCACCGAATTCATTTATTAATTTTCCAACCTTGTTTTTTAAAAAAAACATTATTTACAAAGTCATTTGTATTTATGGATTCCATGACTACGAACATTTTACTAATTAAAATATTCATACGACACCAGGGAGCGTGAGATGAAGGAACTCCTAAAGAGTGTGGAGGAAATGGAGGCAGAGAACAAGACTCTGAGACAGGAAGTCCAAGAAATTAGAGACACCCTTGCTGCTGAACTGGCCCAGGAAAAAGCACAACAGAATAAGTGAGCATATTATTAAGTGATGTAATAATCTACATTGTATAAGCTTGAATGTCCATCATAAATAGCAGAGCCCCCAAAATAATATAGAAATTTAGTAAATGAATAAAACAGGAATTAAAAAGTCATTAAAAAATACAGCGCATGTTCTTGTTGTGTTAACAACCAAAAGACATTTATTAAAAATGTAGCTGATTTACTTTAAAAGTTGCTAAATGTAAAAAAACATTACTTGTTGTATTTATGGGTATTAGTGATTACGTAGTTTGAAAAAAAACATTTATTAATTTAAACTTTTATATTTTTTACAGAAAACAAATCAAATCAGAGAGTAAGTATATTTTTCAATTGAGGAGGCGCAAGAAGATTTTCAGGGCATTATTTATAGTTTAGAAGGAAAAAAAAAAGAATATCTTAATTGGAAAATGCCCACAAATCAATTGTAGAGAATCAAAAACAGTGACAATGATTTAACACAACTTTTTTTGGTACAGATGAAATGTTTGTAAAATTCTATTTGATTTGTGTGTTGCTGTTTACAGAATCATTACAAGAGGAGTTGACTGAAGCTGTTAAATCAAAGGTAAATACATTTACATTTAATTAAATAAACAAGATTATTGACCGGGATAGGTTATCTTTTTAAATTTTATTGATTAATTTGAAATATTCTTGCTCTATTTTACTTTTGCCTTAACCGTCAGTGGAATAAAATTTACAAGTATCAGTATATTATAAGACTCATGTAATAATTTATTGTTGATAATTTAATACTGCTGTATAGTTTGAGCACTTGAGATGAATCCACTGATTTCACTATTTCAGAATAACGGAAGTGGCTTGTTGAGCCCAAGAACTAACCCTTTCAGAAGCAAGTCACTGCACCACTTGGAGCTTTCACCGGCCAGTGCACCACTGAGTCCTTCAGAGCCAGGTAAAATTCAACAGAGAGGTCAATATGGAGGCTTGTTCTTTAATTGTAAGTACAGTTTCCCCGGACATGTCAGTAGGCTTGACCTGTAGAGCAGACCCCACCTTTCATGGCTGTACTCAAGTAGACCTGCTTCAAGTTAGTTCCCCTTACCAACCTGAATGTTTATAGCTGACTTACTGCACTTAGGTAGAATCAATTTTGAGATCACACTTTTACAATATTTTTTAGATTTAATTAAATAATGTAATTTTCCAAAATTAAATTTAGCTTTCTTATTATTTGAAAGATAGTGCACCTTTAGGTCGTAGTTTGACAGGAATATGTTTAATGTGCACTTAAGTTTGACTAATTTTTACATAACTGCACATTTTTCCTCTTTCACTAATTGATCTCAAAAATTAATCTCATTCAGAGAGTTTAAGATGTAGTTTAATAAACAGCACCTACTAATAACAATACTGCAGTTTGCAAGATATAGTTGTTGAGCCCTGAAATGAAATATTTATTAAAAAAAAAAGTATTCCTGACATTCATCTGATAGGAGAGAGAATTATAGAAAAATAATAAAAATAAGATGTATTCTGTGAGCTTATATTTAATGTTGTCAAACTGAATACAAAGAAGGAGAAATATAAGGAAACAACAAAAAAATCTGAAAATTGGACATTGTCTTTATAAGGCAGGTAGGTAGTATGTAATATATATTTTAGCTGTGTGACTCCCTGCTTTAAGAATATAGCTTATGTGTTTTATCAAAGACAAATGATGTTATGAGATTTTGCTTTATGGTAAAAAGTGAGTTATTTGAGTTCAAATAATTTTCAACATTGCAAATACACATGATGGCAAGTGACAATGGTAATAATTTTTATCATCATTTAAATCTGTTTAAAATTTTAAGCGGGCCCTCAAATTGAAATAAATTTACTTCCAGGTACAGGAGGTCATTCCTCTAGGAAACATAAAAAATTAACGGAGCTTTCTTTTAATAGGAATAAAAAAAAGATTTAAAAAAATAAATTAGGTTTTGAATTAAAGAGATTTGTTGCAACTAAATATTTGAGAAATATTTTGTCTTGAATTTTCAAGAAACTAAGCAACACATATTTAGATGTTGGCTAGTTGATGTATAGTCATGTTAGTGTGAATAGGCATAGCAATGTATTTGCCTGTCTTCCATTATGAGTGCTTTTGTAGTATCATGATGCACATTACCCAATTCCCTCTACAAATGGATGAATTGACTTGATGGGTGGTCGTGTGTCTTTATTAGTTATGTTAAAATAGTTTTCTTGGGGACTTCTTTTCCACATGTAACCAATATTATAGGGATCATCTTTTGAGTGAATCTTTCCTTAAAGGAAATACTTTTGGAGGAGGGGGATATATTTACCAATTATGCAAAGAAAATGATTTGTTAAAAAATAAAGTCAAGAAAATGAAAATCAATTTAATGCAGCTTCAGCTATAACTGAAGGGTTCTAAGGTGATATAAGATGATGTAATTTTTAAAAAAAATATCCCTGAAAGGAAGGGACTAAAAATTAATGTGTCTTCAAGATCATTGATGCAGCTGATGAATATGTTTTCAACATTATGGTCTCTATGATTTTTTTGGTCTCTTGTTTAACTGTTTCTTGTTCCCGTTCTAGAAATGAAAATGTTATTCGAATTGAAAAAAAATAAAAATTAATCAGTCTGTGAAGTTGAAATGAGGTTTCCTATAACTAGAACTTGGGTATCAAATAACTCATTTTACATAATTATATGTTTTATTATATATATCAGAAACAATTGTTCTTCTGGATGGATCTATTCCAATGGTCCTTAACTAGGGAGTAATGACTCATTCATTTATTTATGTTTTTTTCCTATTTGTTGCTTTAATCAAACCAATTTTCAATATAAAAATTTACATATTTTATTGCATTTTTAGTGTTCCTTTTAATATAATACACCTTGAAATAAATTCTAAGCAACACACAAATTAAGGAGAAGAATTAACTAAAAAGTCTAAATTGCCATGTTGTCAAATAACTATGTTCAAATGAAAAAAACATTTGTGTAAAGTATTTTGACATGAATTATTACATTGATAAATGACAGCCCAAACCTGATGCCTTAACGTTCCAACAATTATCATTTCTTTATGAATTATATATGTTGTAGGTTGTCAAACTTTATAAGAATAGTCAGGGCACTTAAAATTTTGAAAACTGCTGTTCTAGTATTTTAATGGCCCTGCATGTCACAATTTAGGATATTTAAAGTAGCCAACTTTGGGATTTTCCCTAGACATTTATAGCATTGCATGAAACTTTAGAAATTGCTTTTTGTGTTCCAAGATTTTCCTTCTAAATTAAAATTTACAGATTTTTGGCTGTACATTTGTTTTTAATAGTAAATAAGATTCCCCTTTTTTTTAAAAAAAAATGTTATTTTAGAGTAAAATATTCTTTTAAAAAATCTATGCGCAATATCCATGGATGTAAGAATATCTCTGTCTTTAAGCGTATTTCACAACAAACAAAAAAATAAATTAAAAATAAAAAAAATAAATTTAGAAAGCTCTTACTCTTTACTGTTAAAAATGTTAGGCAACTTGTTAATTTAAAATTATATCTTGATTTAATATTGTGTAAGTTATATTAAAACATGGAAATTACAAGTTTGTTTGTTGGCATTAATTACTAATGATCAATCTTTTGATTTTTTTTCAACTCAGTCCAATTTTAGATAATATTTTACAACCAGTAAAGTTCTACTTCTTTAAAGACTACTCTTGCTATTTATCCATATACTATCTACTTATCCTCATTTTTTCCCAACAGTGCCAGATAAACCATCTTCTGATGGAACCAACAGACTCCAGTCACTTATCTCTAAGTACAGAAGTCACAATGAACCAGAGGAAGCCAAGCCTTCCCCACCAGTGGTGCCACCTAAAATTGTCTACAAGAACAGACTTGGAATCTCAGCTCCCAAATCACCATTGAAACAAGCAAACGAGGATCCACCCACTGATCAACTGGTGCCACCATCCACCAAGGTGGAAGAAACTCAAGCCAATACCAACTTGTCGGGCGTCAAGCTAAGTAAAAAGCTTCCCCCAGCACCTTTTCCAAAGCCAGCGTCCCCTACCACCACGGGGACAAAGTCTTCGTTCATGCGTACAATTTCTGGTGATGCGACCAGTAAGGACAGCTCACCGAAATCTACCTCAGCATCCCCGCTGCTGTCCCTTAGACATTCCCTACCGCTGACAAGCTCATCGACCACCAAAACTCTCAACAGTTCTGGACTTGGTCAGTCACTGGGCAGCGCAGAGGGCACCAATGATACTCAAGAGCAGAAAGACATCAACGCTCTAATTCAGAAGTAAGTTTTGATGTTCCATGTAAAAGTCTGAAGACAAGCCTTTCATTATTTGTCATTTTAAATATTCAGGCATTGTTACTGGTGTATGTGTGCCCCTCCATCTTGAATAGAATTAAAATGTAGAAATATTTTGGCAATCTTATTTGGGGAGACGTCCCACTTTAAAAAATAATCAAAGTGTACAGATCTTTTCCTTTTCAAGCATTTAAAAATTATTACTAGTACATAAATTTAAAAAAAAAAGAAAGAATTTTAACTGCTTTTATTTTAGACAAAAATGAGAAATACAGATTTAGTTTAGGTTTTATCAGGCCTACAGGCTGATTTGTATCCTGCCCCTGGTCAGATTCACTTTAGAATGTTTAATGAACTTGTAATCTGCCCAGATTTAAATGAAGAATTTTTTCATAATAACGGGACAAACCTCTTAATCATACCACCATCCAGTCTAAATATCTTATTTGTTGACAATTATTTTTTAAACATGTTTTTTAACTGTGTCTTCTGCAAATATTAACACATCCTCTCTATCCAATTTATCAATACACCTTGCCATGTAGATCAATAACATTCATTTCCCGGCTTTACACTTTAATTATTTGTTTTAATTCTTTAATGCTTGCTATCTTATTAATTAAAGAGATTTTTTTTTTATTGCAAATGTTGTTGAGCTGTCAGCAAGTTTTTTTTGGTGTATATTAGCAGTTAAAAAAAAATTACTCTCTGTTTAATTGCTTTGCCTGGTAATTTTAATTCCAAACTCAAAGCTTCTTTAGCTTATAATTTTCTTTTTTGTAAATTGAGCTTTGAAATGTTTCTGAAAAAGTGATGAGCTTGAAGGAATCTAGTCAAATTAAATTAGCTCTCTCACCATTTGCTGAGCTAAAATATCGCACCTTTAATGAAGACATAACACTTGATATTTTATAATAAAGTGTTAATATTTATGAACCACAAACAATTGGTGTAGGTATTTTAGTGGAGTGCTCCTACAATTAATAAAAAAGAATATTTAGGTTGTTAAGATAAGTGGTTATTATTAGGAGGGGTGGTAAACAGGTTTTGTCTGTTTCAAATGAACTTAGTATATCTGCATCAAAGCATATAAATCCATCTGACTTTGTTGTCGGATGGCTTTGCTGTGAGGAATTTGTTGTGTGATGAAATTGTTGACTAATGATTTTTTTTTATGACTTTGTGGCCTGATGACTATGTTGTCTGTTGACTGTTGTCTGATGACTTTGATGTCTGATGACTTTGTTGTCAATGACTTTGTTGTTTGATGACTGTGTTCCATTACTTTGTTATGTAATGACTTAGTTGTTTGATGACTTTGTTGTCTGATGACTTTGTTGTCAATGACTTTGTTGTCTGATGACTTTGTTGTCAATGACTTTGTTGTCCATGAACTTGATTTCTGAGGACTTTATTGTCTGATGACTTTGTTGTCTGATGACTTTGTTGTCTGATGAATTTGTTGTCTGATGACTTTGTTGTCAATGACTTTGTTGTCTGATGACTTTGTTGTCAATGACTTTGTTGTCCATGAACTTGATTTCTGAGGACTTTATTGTCTGATGAATTTGTTGTCTGATGACTTTGTTGTCAATGACTTTGTTGTCCATGACCTTGATGTTTGAGGACTTTGTTGTCTGATGACTTTGTTCTCTGATGACTTTGTTCTCTGATGACTTTGTTCTCTGATGACTTTGTTGTCTGATGACTTTGTTGTCAATGACTTTGTTGTCTGATGACTTTGTTGTCAATGACTTTGTTGTCCATGAACTTGATGTTTGAGGACTTTGTTGTCTGATCACTTTGTTCTCTGATGACTTTGTTGTCAATGACTTTGTTGTCCATGACCTTGATGTTTGAGGACTTTGTTGTCTGATCACTTTGTTCTCTGATGACTTTGTTCTCTGATGACTTTGTTGCCTGATGACTTTGTTGCCTGATGACTTTGTTGTCTGATGACTTTGTTGTCTGATGACTTTGTTGCCTGATGACTTTGTTGTCTGATGACTTTGTTGCGTGATGACTTTGTTGTCTGATGACTTTGTTGCCTGATCACTTTGTTGTCTGATGACTTTATTGTCTGATCACTTTGTTGTCTGATGACTTTGGTGTCTGTTGTCTGATGACTTTTTTGTCTGATGAGTTTGTTGTCTGATGACTTTGTTGCCTGATGACTTTGTTGTCTGTTGACTGTTGTCTGATGACTTTTTGTCTGATGACTTTGATAACTGATGACTTTGTTGTGTGACTATTTGGTAGTCTGATTATTCTGTTAATGTTCATTTTAGTTAATGACTGCTGTTAATTTTGTATAACTGTTTTGTCATTAAAACAGATCCAGTCAGAAGTTAACATGGGGGAAGCCATTAGTATTAGGAAGGGAAAACACTGTAGGATAATGATGTGTATTTCACAGACAATTGTATCATGGGATGTCTTTGTGTACTTTTAAGTTCACCACAAAAATTGATTCTTAAAATTTTGTTTTCCCATTATCTATTATTTATATATGAAAAAATGGCCTGCAGACCTGAATTAGCTTTTTAAAACAATCATGAAATTGTTATTGTATTAATGCATTAATTATATGTTCCTCCCTCAGCTATACAATAAATCTTTTTATTCAGCTGCATGGAATAACACTAATACTACTTTTAGTTTAGTTGCTTGCTTAGACTAATTATGAAGTTCAAAAGTTAACATGCCTATGTAATAATTATAGGAGCCTCTCTCTGCACTTACTATTATAATCTACAACGCAATCGAAGAGAATCAATTTAAATGACAATTAGTTTGAGGTTTCTAAACATTAGGCTATTTACAAGTTTTTAAAACTTTGGTTTAGGTTTTGGCCTGTTTTATTATTATTCTTTTACACTACTTATAACCTCTCCAAAAGTCTCTTTCCTTGGAGACTCACTGATATAATTCCGTAGTTCTTTCCGTTTTAGCCACTGGTCTTAAGCCCCGCTCCACCCTTTTTTCTTTTAAATTTCTAATTAAAACTTAATTTAGTAAATAACTTTAAAATAAATGAAAACGTGAGGATACTCTACACATGGTTCCTCGAGGAAATATTGGGAACCACTGTTTTACTTTTTAAAAACTAATTGGTTGTTGTTTGGGGGGACTACATTTGTTACTCAAAGTGATCTTGTAGATTTTTTTCATTGGTTTTTTGTGACTGTGTGGAGTGGATAGGTTCGATGGGTGGTGAAGATGTGTGGAGTGGATATATTCGATGGGTGGTGAAGATGTGTGGAGTGGATAGATTCGATGGGTGGTGAAGATGTGTGGGATGGATAGGTTCGATGGGTGGTGAAGATGTGTGGAGTGGATAGATTCGATGGGTGGTGAAGATGTGTGGAGTGCATAGATTCAATAGGTGGTAAAGATGTGTGGCGATGAGCTGTAGTATGATGTACAGAGGCAATGGACTAAGCTATTCAAGCACAAACAAGCTTTTGGAACTCTAGGTTCTTGAAATTATTTGAATATCCTATTAAAGGAAAGTTGAAATCTTTAAAAAGTTGAAACCTAAGAGAAAGTTGAAATCTAACGGACAGTTTGTTAACTTGAAAGTCAACAAAACAACAAAAACAGCAACAACACAACATAAACAACAACAAAACAACAAAAACAACAACAAAAACAACAAAACACTGTAATTCAAAAATGCCCACGGACCTTTGCTCACATTTTGTCTCGTGGAAAAATTCTGCAGATGAGTTACAGCAGCATAATGACCGCCCTCGCCGATGCCAAGTTTCCGTCGCTCCTGCCGAATCAATACTATATCACCCGCCTACCACCGACTCGTCAAACTTATGAAGGAGCCCCAAAAAGTTATTAGACCTTTCAACAGCTGAAATATTGAGGTCACGTTTCAACCTGTCTCTGTCTGAAGACGTACGAGGTCTTGCGCCGAGAGATTGCTGCGTGGGAAGGAATCACAAGAACTAAATAACGTCACCATTCGGTTAGAGAGTAGATCATATGATGGGTTCAAACAATATTAATGTTATTTTTAGGAGGAGAAGAAAGATACACACATTTTTACAATCCTATTATATTTGTGTGCAACAGTAACAGTTATTTGTGGGGTACAAAAATCTTGAGCGATATGTTGTAATTGTAGGTTCAAAGTTCAGACGCGGATAAAATAGATTTCCACAGAAGGTCTATCGCTCGCCCCCCCCCCTCCACCAGAGGCGCCTATCGTTCCCCAAACGATTTTTTGAGACACCCTCAAGCGATTGGTCAATATAAGGGTGGGGGTTGGGGTTGCACTTACCAGCGTCAAATAAAGGTCAGCTATAACTACATGTGCCCACCTTGATTGACACATTCTTTCAATTGGTTGCGTTTCTTGCTAAAGGGGTATACCAAATAATGTCCTTTCTTGTGCATAAATTAATATTACTATTGCGCACAAAAGGGTGTGAGAACAAAAGGTGTGGGAACCGCTGCCTTAGCGTATGTCTTAGATGCCAGCTAAGTGTTTTTGTATGTGTGGTTGCTATCATGGTGTCGAAACTGTCACTTATTGGGGTAAGAAAAACCACGCCCCACTCACCCAGTAACAGTTGTTGGTGATCTCAGGAAGGGATAATCCAGACGTCAAGTTTTGAGAGATTCGGTATCTTTGAAACAGATTCAGAGGAAGTCAATGGAGGTTAACATGAGTAGACGAATATGATGTGGGTGTTATGATGGACATGTGTGTGGTTGAGATAAAGATAATGTAGTTAAGATGAAGATTATGTTGGTTGGTATGTATGAAGATATTGTAGGTTGGTATGGAGATATTGTAGTTTGAGATGAAGATATTGTAGGTTGGTAGGAAGATATTGTAGTTTAGATGAAGATAATGTAGGTTGGTATGAAGATATTGAGAGTTGGTATGAAGACAATGTAGGTTGGTATGAAGATATTGAGAGTTGGTATGAAGACAATGTAGGTTGGTATGAAGATATTTTTTATTGAGATGAAGATATTGTAGATTGGTATGAAGATAATGTAGGTTGGTATGAAGATATTGTAGATTGGTATGAAGATATTGTAGGTTGGTATGAAGATCATCTATACTGCGATGTAGATTTAGACCATTATAACATGGAGATAGAGAGGTGTCGGAAATCAAGTCAACACACGGAAAAAAAAGTTGAGAATGTGACCGTATTTTTTGTTTTAAATATTGAACTTCAATTTTAACACAAAGCTCTGTCATTTCTTATGAGTTATTTTAGGGGGAAACTACTCCCCCCCCCCCGTACTCCGACTTTTCATTATCTCTTTATAACTGTATCTGTGAATTATGTATCTTTATTTCTTACCAATATATACAAGCTCAATTAAATACTGCCAAAGTAGAGGCCCATAAACTAACACTAGACGTAGACAATTTTTAACCGCCTAGTATAGATGACATGTGTAACAAAATATCTCATCATACGACCGTAACTAACGACCACCTAGTATAGATGACATGTGTAACAAAATATCACATCATTACGACCGTAACTAACGACCACCTAGTATAGATGACATGTGTAACAAAATATCTCATCATACGACCGTAACTAACGGTCGTTTGGTATACAAGTATTTTCTTAGTTAGGAACTCTTGCCAATAATCATACTTTTATCATTCATGCTTCATTACTGCCAGCATCCATTTAAAGCTATAAACTCACACTCACAGCACATCGCCATGCACTGCTATTTTACGTTACTATTTCCCTGTTTATTTATGCCACAACTCGGATACAGTGATACTACCATTATTTTGTGAGAAGCATTCGTCTCTCCTGTAAGAGTATCCATTAATCTAATTTGTTCCCCCAGCTGATGCTGAGCCACTCGATGACCACTTCAAGACATTTGATATATATTTTAATTGTCTTGTATAATGTATATTGATGGAAGGGTCGCATACACATATAATAATTTAGTGTAGTACCTCGACTTTATTAACTATTTGACTTTTTTCTCTTTCTAAAGGCAGTTGAAGGACAGGTACGTGGACCTACACATTTTGTTTAACTTAACAGCTATCAGTAGATCGTTAGAGAACTTTTAAAAAAAACAGTCCTGTAGAAATTTTTCTTTTAGCTATTTCTTTCCATCCTAGTTGGGGCTTCCTTTTCAAAGCTTCACGTGATTTCAAGGAGGATTTTAAAGTGGCTTTACAAAAATAAGCCTATGAATTTATTCTTTAACATAGCAGTTTCTTTTTTAATTTTTTTTTTTATTATTCAAAATCATTTTTCCTCTAACGCTAGCATCCTAGCATCGCTTACGAACCTCTCCAGAATCCCTTTAACAAAACATTGAACGCCATTGATTATCTTGCCTCTTAAATATTTGCGAGAGATTTTTTTTTTATATTTCAATCTTCTGGAACTTTAATTAACACTTAGATTTAGATTTTTAAAAACCTCTCTGATTTGTCTCTTATTTCATTAGAAATGTACATGAGAGTGATGCGGGCTGCTCACAAAAATCTATTTCAGTTCAAGGTAGTGGTGTTACTTACTGTACTTACTGTAACACCGATATTGGTCCGCTTCTTTTACCTTTAGAATATAATTGTTTTTAATATGACCTCTGGATATTGAGCATTTAAATAACTCTAGCAATAGTTACTGTAATGTCATGTAACCTAACACTCAGCGATAAGTTTATTTATTAGTGTTTTACTTCAATAACCGTAGGAACTATATCCACCATTTAATTTCCATATGATATAAATTTGTTCATTATAATAGACAGATTACACCATCAAAACATTGAATCATCAATATGAATATAACAATAACTCGTGCTTTGTTTTATGAGGAGGAGTTTAATTGTAGTTTTAAGTGAGAGACACCCATCCCAAACAATGTTGTTTTTAAAAAAAAAAAAAAACCAAACAAAAATAAAGTTCCATTATTACTACTGTGTTATACTATAACACCAACGAACTATTAATATACATGGTCCATCCTTTTTAAAATAATAAATACAAAAAAGGACATTTATTTCCATTCATAATTGAATTATGGCCCGCAAGCAATAATAATTGGCTTTACATTTCTGATACACTTTGTAGCAAACACATTAAATTGTGAAACATTTCCTTATGCCGAATCTTGTACGTGGTGTATTGTCTTTTTGAGGAATCACCCTTGTGTGGAATACATATATATATATTTTTTAAATTAATTTTTTTTGGGGGGATGGGGTTGGGGTTGGGGATGGGGGTGGGGGAGAAATCGTAATTTCTGGAATCATTACAAAAAAAATTGACGGCGATGCTTTCATCTAACAGCACAAACTAAAGGCTATAGAATTATCCCTAGTTTTTGTGTGGGCGAAAGGCGATCTTTATTGATCTTTTAATTTGACGGTAATTTGATTCCATGACATTATTTCAATATTTTAAACCATAATCACTTCATTTACTTGTCCGATGCAGCCCAGTTACAAAAAAAGAAGTTGATGTGAACGCGATCTCCTTGTCTCCAATACCTTCCATTTTGACAGGCTAAAGTGTCAGGATGACGTGCTGTTTATTTTGAATAGGGATTGAAACCAGCCAGGTCGTTGGCCTCGATCAGGTTAATCTTCTCCGGGAGTATCACTGATCTATTAACGGCAAAAGTTGAAATCTATTATAGCGTCTGGTGTATGTTGCGAGGAGGCACACATAATGGAGTTAAAAAGATAGCGTTTCAAAAATAGACCCCGAATTCTCCCACAAAACCCACACCATTTACATGAAAGTTTGGTACAAGAAGGGGAAGAGCACCGAGTTCTCATGGTCAGCAACTGGGAAAACCCAAAATAACTTCTTTTTTAAAAAAACAATTGTGTAGTGGAAGAAGTAGGTTGTTAGTGGTCAAATAATAGGGTTAACTATCGCGTTGTCTCTGAGCATTAAGGTCGGGAAATCCTCAAAACTTTGATCTTGTCACTCGTTGCCCATGTCGGTTAATGGCCCACTTGATTTGAGGGTGGTCATGGGTGCGTTCCCTGCTGATGTTATCAAAAGGGGATCAATCAGACCTGTGGATAGTTGTGTTTTGGGTGAAAGGTGGGGCACGGTGCGGTATGGGCTCAGGTCAATTTGAATCTATTGCCGTGGCTCAAAAGGAACATGCTCTCTACATGACCCCGGGGGGGGGGAATAATGTGATCGGTGGTCATGTGACTCACAGAGTTCAGTCGGAGAGTGTAACACGTCATTGTGTATGTAGCTTGTGACTGTCTCGTCACGACAAGGAGGGATATCGATGAACCCATCACAATGTTGAGGGATGTCACTTTAACTTTTACAATGATGAGAGATGTCACTTTAACCCATCACAATGATGAGGGATGTCACTTTAACCATCACAGTGATGAGGGATGTCACTTTAACCATCACAATGATGAGGGATGTCACTTTAACCATCACAATGATGAGGATGTCACTTTAACCATCACAGTGATGAGGGATGTCACTCTAACCATCACAGTGATGAGGGATGTCACTTTAACCATCACAATGATGAGGGATGTCACTTTAACCATCACAGTGATGAGTATTGTCACTTTAACCATCACAGTGATGAGGGATGTCACTTTAACCATCACAATCATGAGGGATGTCACTTTAATCATTACAATGATGAGTATTGTCACTTTAACCTTTACATTGATGAGGGATGTCACTTTAACCATCACAGTGATGAGGGATGTCACTTTAACCATCACAGTGATGAAGGATGTCACTTTAACCATCACAATTATGAAGGATGTCACTTTAACCATCACAGTGATGAGAGATGTCACTTTAACCATCACAGTGATGAGTATTGTCACTTTAACCTTTACAATGATGAGGGATGCCACTTTAACCATCACAGTGATGAGGGATGTCACTTTAACCATAACAGTGATGAGGGATGTCACTTTAACCATCACAATCATGAGGGATGTCACTTTAATCATTACAATTATGAGTATTGTCACTTTAACCTTTACAATGATGAGGGATGTCACTTTAACCATCACAGTGATGAGGGATGTCACTTTAACCATCACAATTATGAGGGATATCACTTTAACCATCACAATCACGAGGGATGTCACTTTAATCATTACAATGATGAGTATTGTCACTTTAACCTTTACAATGATGAGGGATGTCACTTTAACCATCACAGTGATGAGGGATGTCACTTTAACCATCACAATTATGAGGGATGTCACTTTAACCATCACAATCATGAGGGATGTCACTTTAATCATTAAAATGATGAGGGATGTCACTTTAACCATCACAGTGATGAGTGATGTCACTTTAACCATCACAGTGATGAGGGATGTCACTTTAACTATCACAGTGATGAGGGATGTCACTTTAACCATCGCGATGATGAGGGATGTCACTTTAACCATCACAGTGATGAGGGATGTCACTTTAACCATCACAATGATGAGGGATGACACTTTAACCATCGCGATGATGAGTATTGTCACTTTAACCATCACAGTGATGAGGGATGTCACTTTAACCATCACAATGATGAGGGATGTCACTTTAACCATCACAATGATGAGTATTGTCACTTTAACCATCACAATGATGAGGGATGTCACTTTAACCATCCCGATGATGAGTATTGTCACTTTAACCATCACAGTGATGAGGGATGTCACTTTAACCATCACAATCATGAGGGATGTCACTTTAACCATCACAATGATGAGGGATGTCACTTTAATCATCACAGTGATGAGGGATGTCACTTTAACCATTGCGATGATGAGGGATGTCACTTTAACCATCACAATGATGAGGGATGTCACTTTAACCATCACAATGATGAGGGATGTCACTTTAACCATCACAGTGATGAGGGATGTCACTTTAACCATCACAATGATGAGGGATGTCGCTTTAACCATCACAATGATGAGGGATGTCACTTTAACCATCACAATGATGAGGGATGTCTCTTTAACCCATCACAATGATGTGGGATTTCTCTGTTTCCATAATTCCACACTCGAATCTACTTCAAAATCACTTTTTAGGGTGATTTCGCTGTGCCCGTAGGAAATTCCTTTAATGCAATATTATTCAGCCTTTCTGTAGAACTCTAAGAATACACCATTAGCTCTGGCACAATACATAGACATAATGAAACAATTTAAACGTTCCAAATGTTCTTTATCCCAAAAATAATTAGTAGATGAGCCGCTTGCTTTGTGAATGCCATTGACAAGTACATGAAAAAAGATTGTGAGATCTTCGCATTAATGTCGAATCAATACTTTTTTTTATAGATCGTTAAGGAATTCTCAGAATCTGATGGTTTTCATGACAACTCACATGAAATAGAGATACACAATTTGATGCGTCGTCCTGCAAGTTAAAACAAAAATAAAATTGACATCTGTCCAATATATAAATACAAATTTCTGTATGGAGGAAAAGCTGGTTTCATAGATTTGGAATCACATCTCTCCATGCATCCGTCAAACCCCCAAAGAAACATCATGTGTGGGTTTTAAGGTTGGTAGTTGGGAGTTTCAGTAAGTTTCTAACACACAATATCCGGGGTTCAATTCTCTGTGATGAGAACCCATTCGAGGAGATCGAGTCACATCCACCCGGAGTTTTGAGGGTATTTTTTAATTGTTTGATTTTGCTGTGGACAACTTGCTTGAGTTCAGGCGGCTCGGTCACCCAAGCTCCTCCAGATAGATTAGCTGGTACTGTAGCTGTTGTAGCTATTTCGGGTAACAGTTTGAGGCAACAGTTCCTGCAACAATGTGGTATTGTTTTAGTTTTCTAAATTGTAGCAGTCGGAGGTCATTTCCTGTTACATAAAACAAAGAAAATTAAGCGTTACAGAAAAGTGGTTGAGATCAAATAAAACCATGTACACATTTTTATCACACCTTATATTTTCGTTAGAGTTTTAGAAATGCCAGTTTTTAGTGTTTACTGCTACAAAGATTATCTAGTTGGTAAGCACAGTTAAGAAAATTAGTTTGTTTAAGATTTTGAAAAAAAAAAGTATATGTTACAAATCTGCTGGTAGCCTATAGTTTATTTACTGGTGTAAGAGTTTTGCGCCCAACGTGCCGTTCAATAATTAATCAATTACCTCGACTAAGAAATATTTTCTTTTATTTAAAAAAAATAAATATTTTCCTACTATTTGTCTGTAATTCTAAACAATGTAACGAGTTAATCATGCACCATTCGCACACATGAATTTTCCAAAACGTTTTCATCCGCCCTAATAACGTCCAGTTCTGATCAGAGTATTTTGTGTGATCACACAATCTCCATCAGGTTTCACCTTCAGAATAAGTTATTTTCATTTTAAGAATTCATGCTTAACTTAACAAACGATAGTCATTTTGTTGAACGTGCACGGGTCTGTGCTAAATACGAATGTCATTCCTAGATATGGGAGGATATGCACATTTCTAGAAAAAAATTTATTTGGACATTTCTACATTTGTTTTGGTGTCTTTTCTAGAGCTGATATTTCTTGGTCTTTTTTTTTGTGTTGAGGATTGTGTCTACCAGATTTCAAGATAACAGAGTCATTATTAGATTTGAGGATTATGATCATACTCAGATTCGATTTTTGAGACATAGCTTAAAATTAACCATTATTAATATGATAATTCCAAGATATTAGATCACCACACCACAGTCTTTAGTATCTACAACCTTTTCTGTTCCAGATTTCAATATCCGCTTGAAAACTCATTTTAAACCCTCTAACTATCAGAAGTCTCGGTTTAAGTTAAATCGTGGACGAAATGCCGGGTCATTGATCACTTTAATTAATTAACAAAGCTTCTGTTAAACATTAAGAGACTCTTCTTATTAGGGACCCGATCGTTTAAGTTTCCCTTGCATGGATCAGGAAACGGGGTGATAAAATAACCGGCATGATTAAATATTTGCTGTCTAGTAATCAAACCTGAAATAATCGACCAGTTATCGGACGGAGCAAAAAAGATGATGATTAAACTTCAATTACAGCTCGACACACGTACTTGAAATGGTTAATGGTATCGATAATATGCCATCACGGATTGCAGTGACCGCTGGGCGATGCTCATTTGGAGGGTCGTTTCAAGTAATTGTGGCATTTGTGCCGCATACGTATTAGCTGAGAGCAGTTTATTTGGAATGAGCTATTATTTACTCTATACATATAGTGCATCGATTCTACGTGTAAGGTACGTGCCTAATATAGCTGTATAATGATATTTTGTTTCAACCCAACAAACAACAATTTTTCACAATATGGACTTAGGTATAATGTTATTTTTACTCCCTTTATTTTAACTCGTAGCGTCTGCTTTTCAGTCGCAAAAACTTTGGATTGATTTTTAACCCTTTTCCCGTGATCAAATCGAGCTGAAATTTTGCAGGCAGATTCTAGTGGCGACGATAAAAATTATCGATAAAATTTTCGTTAAAAAAATCAAATTGATTTTAGTATAATTTTGGATTTTTCGGAGCTTCGACTTTCAAAGCAACGCCAATCTACTGCAAACAGTAGAAGTGCGCATCCGTAATATATTGGTGTCGCACCGAGACACACGAGAATAAGAGGAAGGAAGTGACGGAAGAGAGTTAGGCACATAATTGTGAGAAAATAAACAGCTATGAAGAGCTTCAAAACTGCGGTTGCAAAATTGCTATATTGAATCGTGGGGAATTTAATTTCAAAGGAAAGGGATTATAATAAAACCTTGTTTTTTGTGTGTGTTTTTTTTCGACTCCTGCTTGCAATGAATGATCAAACTAATCACATTAAAATGATCAGACGTTCAACCCGTTTGTATGATGATTAGCCGGGGACAGATCACTGTCAGTGAGAGGTCTAAATTGTTGTCTAGTAGCGTTGACAATATCAACGACAGCGTCCGGAACTTGGCGAAAGTCAATGCCATGCCATTAACATCAAACAGTACAACGTACAAACCACCAGAAGCAATGAGCCAAAACGTTAATACAGCAACTTAACTTGGTCGTCTGGTTAATTTCACAACATTCACTTGAACAAATCATGGAGAATATTTTTAATCCACCATAATATATGTGCCCAAAACGCGCCTGTATGCGATTTGAAATGTAAGGGGATAAGTTCACACACCAAACATTTCGATTTCGAGTTTTGAACCGATATGTCAAGGCGTTATTTCGTTGACGATGTTTATTCATCAACAAGGTTCGTCCCCAGTGTTTTAATGTGGCCACTTGCATTGACCTGGAAAAAGCTCCAACAAAATTCGCCCTGCTTCCATCAGGAAAATTGAGTTTCCTCTTGAAACATTTAGCATTGTAGCGTAAAACATGCAGCAATGAGTGAGATACATTAGCTTTAAAATTAACGACTAAATAAAAAAAAAAATTCTTTCAGATTCAAGTAAATCACGTTTCACAAAGAATGGTCGTGAAGTAGTGAAAAAGAACAACAAATTGAACCAGGTCGTTGGATTCAATGCTTACTAAAGTTTATTGGCTATAATATTCTTCATTTTAGAAAATGATCAACCGTCTATATGTGGTAAAAAGCCTGATATTTGCTTAGAATGATCAGCTACCAATAAGCTTGTCTACTTCGTCTAGTTTTTTTTAATGTAGATTTAACAAAGCTGGGGCAGCTCTTGGTGTGGGGAGCGTTCGTATAGACATTGGAATCAATCGTTGCATCCATGATGTGCAGTCCGCTTAGATATTAGAATAAGTGTCGTGATGCACAATCCGCTTGAAGAATTGTATCATGGGTTACAATCATCTTGGGTATTGGTGTTATGGTGTACAATCCGCTTGGATATTGGTGTTATGGTGTACAATCCACTTGGATATTGGAGTCATTTTTATGATGTACAATCCGCTTGGATATTTGTATAAAAGTGTACAATCGCTTGAAAATTTGTATCAATGTGTACAATTCGCTTGAATATTTGTTGCCTTGGTATACAATTAGCCTGGATATTGGTGTTATCATGTACACTCTGCTTGTATATTGGTTTCATAGTAAACAAGCATAAATCTGTATTTGAAATCAACATTGGAGACCATCCGATAGAAAACTAAAACATTTTTCCCTTCTAGATCGAAATGTTAGTTGTTTTTTGTTTTTCAAATATGGAGATCTTCACTAAATATCTCTCGCCTTGATTACATTTTATCTGTTGAATAACAGTCAGTTTATTTTGGAAAATCGACTCAGCGATGTAATCAAGACTTACTTATGAACTAAGGCAGAGCTAGATTTACTAACAACCGTTTAGATATCCTGAGCGTCGTGTGGTTATTCGATTCCTTCAATTTGATAAAAGCCAGTTTTCCATAATTAAATGTTCTATTTTTGGGTTGTCTTGCGCTACGTATCATAATGAACATTCTTTCAGTTATGTCTCGTATATAGAGGATTTATGGTCAAAAACTTGTTTTTTTACTTTAATTTTATAATTATTCTGAAATGACATCAATGAAAATTTAACGGCGAGAAAATATAACAAAAGCTTTTCATATTTTTTATAGACCAATGGGGAAAAATGACGTGAATGACCAGACCAGGTGGCACGTTTGAAAATAATCATGGACAGGGGTGCTAACTCAGCCCCCCCCCCATCATCGCCCCCTTCCACTCTATACTGTCCATGGACGTGTATTATTTTAAAGTATGAGATATGCGCTGAAAATTGAATCTCCAATTGAAATTGTTTAAACTCTAACTTAAAAATCAGATCACTCTTTCTAGATGTTCCTTACTCAGCCCAAAACGTTCAGTCTATTACGCCAGACACTTTTGCCAATCATCAGATTCCTCAGGCTGTTCGTGATTCTCCAGTGATGAAGAAGTTTGGGCAGAGCTTTGCTAATATTGGGCAGTTGTTTAGTCTGTAAGATCACTGGTCAGTTACAGGTCGCAGGCTTTGATACCACGTGACACCAATCCTCCGTTCGTCAGCCAAGCCGTCACGTGACTGCAATGTGCCGCGGATGTACTGCCCATGCTTGACCCAGAAAGGGGAAGTCACTGACGCCTGAAAATGTCAATGATTCTATCACAACTTCCGCTGTCCTTATTACTAGGGATTTTCTGAAATAAAGGTTCTCAAACTCAGTAGTTCGCGAAACTCTTTAAACCTCTTTAGCACAAACTTGAGCACCAAAACACCCCAGCAGATTTGTTACCCATGCTAAGACTCCTTTGCTTCCATGTCCGAGCTCAATTTAAAAAAAATAAATATATATTTAAAAACAAATACATGAATGCCATATTTCAGTTCTCCGAAACCTTTTCCTACCCGATGACTCTCCTGTCACAATATTAGCAGTGTCGCATAAACTACGCGTAATAACTAGGTTTCGAATTCTCCAAAAAATTACAACTGATGGTGCTAAACATATTTCCCACAGAATTTAGAATGGCGCTTAGAGTAAAAGGCTGTAGAGCTTCTAATTTATGTGATTTATTGCGTTATAGTTACACTTGATTTTACTTAAAAAATTAGAAAGTTAAGCACTGATCGCGTATTTCTAAGATCCAAATATATCGGGAATTTCTTCTGGGTTATTTATGGAAGCATTTCTTTGACAACTGTTTGTAGTTTTTAAGAATTCAACCCATTTTGCTGACACCAATGAATTGAAGTTGAACAATGGACATTCAGGGTGAAAAGAAAATATTGGAGAGACGTATGACTGGTTTTGAGCCTTGACTGATAAAAAGAATGTTATATTAAAAAAGTGTCAGATAATTACTTGATGTTGTATAAGTAGGGTTCTTGGTCTGTATATTTAGAGAAATATGTATAGATTATTAAATATTTTATCGAGATAAATTGTTCAAACTTTTGCGTATTGCTAAACTACCTTTAAACACTGTTATTTTTTGTTCGCTCGCAGCCATGCCAAACTTTCCGTTGCATATTATTCAAAACTTTCAAAAATGCATTTCGCATGCGCAACAGCGTGTAATCATTTATTTATAAACTGTTTTGTAAAAAGGAGCCCCAAATACTGCCGAATCGATAGATCTGTAAGGGGCACACAAATAAAGTGTTGAAGTGCAATGGAGGTCATCCGTACTTTATACTTTTGAACCATTTAAAAACATTTTGGGGCGTCATCTCTAGGCTCAAAGTTTGTCTGGCTTTTGTTTAAAGTAAATGATTCCAATTGAAATTAAAATTAACGTACCACATAATACAACGTTTACGATGTACATTTCATCAGTAGCTCTTTTTGAACCGTGTTCATGATAAATGATTTTCGGCCATCAGGGAAATCTTAATTTTGGGGCCGAAACTTTCAGACGTCTTTCTGCCATTGGGGGCTTTATGCAGGAAGAACCCCAAGGGATTTACTCGCTGTTGCATGGGTTTCTGCATGACTCTAGTAAAAGGGCATAAAAACATGTGTTACTTTTGTTTCTGCTGCTTGAGGACTTCAACGCCGAGCAGCTTTTGGACACGGCCTCGTGTGACGTCGTTATTTAGCTGCAAGCACGTACGTCGGCAGGTCACTCCTTTAACTGAACGGGTTAAAATATAGAAAAAAAAAACACACATATTGACGGACAGAGTTACCACACAGAAACACACACGTATTAACGGACCGTGTTAACACATAGGAACAATTTCATATTAACGGACCGAGGTAAAATATAGGAACAAAATCATATAAACGGACTAATATGTAAAATGTTTAAACGAAAACCAACAGAAAATCAAATATCTTTTTTTTTAAATTAAAAAAAAACTACAACAGAAGACAGAGGTAGAAGCGACTGCAGTTGTGGGTCTAGTAAATTTAGTAGCGAAAAAAGGAGACCATCTCCAGTGATATGTCAGATCCTCTTTCATGCAACTTTTCTACGAACCGCTTCCCCATTAAAGTAGGATACATCACTTGCAATAATCAGGGGACGTAACTGGGAAAAATTCAGCGTGAGTTACATCGAGAATCAAATTTGATGTGATGAGGGGAGGTAGGTCATTGCAGACGATAATAAGAAAAGTTGGAAATGACCAGGAAGCACGTGACCAGAGTGGCGGATTTATAATACTTTGGACGGTATCGTAAAACCTGGTCTTACCAAGTCTATCGCATAGAATCAAATTGGATTTTTTTTTTGTGGTCATCTTCGACAGTTCACTAAAAAGTCTCGGTCAAAATAAAAAGCCCCAGAAATTTAGCCTTTAAAAAATTCGTTCATAAGTCTCATGAGAAATGGTACCACCCGTGACGAAGCTAATGATTAATGTTTTTCATACTTCAACTTAACATTCTTCAACAGTTCTCAAAATGTGGATGGTGACCATACAGCTCAATAAACCTTAAACACTTGAATTAAAACGATTAAAGGGGCGAAGTTTAACAGAAATCTTTGCCGCTAACTTTAGTTAGTTAATGTGATCATGAAACTTTCTTACAATTACTACAAAGGGTCTACAATATCTACATTCATCACAAGGTATAACAAGGTATCAGAGCCTAATGTCCGTCCATAAATGACAATTTTGGCCGATTTCAACCCCACCTCCCCCTCGTCACACTTAGTCACAAAAACTTAGACCTCCCCCTCAAATATTACGTCAAAAAGCTTTGCACCCCCACCCCCGAAAAAAGGTATATTTTGAAATTGAAAATGTGCATGTTTCAAATTACTTGTTTTGTCATTTATGTTTAAGTATGTATTAAGTGTAAGGTTGGACCTTTATATCTAACACGTGTGAATCTATTGAAAACGTCATTAAATAAATTGCAAGCACTCGAATATTTGAGTGGAACGTTTATTTAAATTTGCGCATTGCACATTTGATGTGACGTCACATTTCTTAAACACCCCGCCCCCTCGTCACAAATGAGTGACCCCCTCCCCCACTCTAGGAGCGTGACGTCATTTATGGACGGCCGCTTAAGTCACAAAACAATTCTGATCAAGCAACATATTACGTTTAATGCCACAGAAAGTTTTCGCCAAACTTCCGCCTCAATCCCTTAAGGATTCCCCGTATTGAAATCAACTAGTTCTGAAATTTTAAAAATTGCTTAAAATGTATTTTTGCTATTATTTTTATTCTGATTTCATTTTTCAAAATAAGAATAGTTATTTCACATCTTGACTTTAAAACTAGTTGTACCTGTAGTTTAGAACTATTATTTTTATTTAAAAAAAAGTATAGCAGAATCGCATCTTCAACAAACAAACAAACCTACAAAAAACTTCGCGAATCGAGCGATAACTCAAGTGAGGGAAACGGCCGCCATTGCCGGAAGTCTAATACGTCATCTTTCACGCACCGAAGAGTATTTACTTTCTGTTATTTCGTTTCTAAAGAGTCTATCGAGGCGCGCATTATCGCGCTTAAGCATTACATACGAGGTAGGCGTTACCACACTTTGGGGCATTAAACGTTAACTTTTTTTTTAGTGACGCCTTGTATTTGGTAATAGTAACGTTAAAGTTTAATGGTACTTTGGACAACGTCTTCATTTTTTGGCTTCCTCGATATAACTTATAAAGAGGTTATCAAGGCGTCACTGCATTCATGTGGTTGAGAGTCATTCGTCATATCTTTGAGCTGGCTAAGCTTGCTAGCGTAAGATACACTTTGAGTTGGATAAGCTTGCTAGTGTAGGATACACTTTAAGTTGGATAAGCTTGCCAGTGTAGGATACACTTTGAGTTGAATAAGCTTGCAAGTGAAAGACACACTTTGAGTCGGATAAGCTGGCTTGTGTAAGATACACTTTGAGTTGGATAAGCTTGCTAGTGTAAGATACACTTTGAGTTGGATAAGCTGGCTTGTGTAAGATACACTTTGAGTTGGATAAGCTGGCTTGTGTAAGATACACTTTGAGTTTGATAAGGTTGCTTTGAGCTGGATAAGCTTGATAGTGAAAGGCACACTTTGAGTTGGATAAGCTGGCTAGTGTAAGATACACTTTGATATGGATAAGCTGGCTAGTGTAAGATACACTTTGATATGGATAAGCTGGCTAGTGTAAGATACCCTTTTGTAATTACGCGAAGTCTTTTGAAAGGGCCCTTAATTTGAACTGTAGCTTTATCACAGTTTCGCAAATCTTTAACTTTTTTGTTTGCGCTGCAACTTTAACTTGTTGCTCCACAACCTTTACTTGTTGCTCCACAACCTTAAATTGTTACCCCACAACCTTTACTGGCTGCCCCACAACCTGAACTTGTTGCCCCACAACCTTAAATAGTTGCTCCACAACCTTTACTTGTTGCCCCACAACCTTAACTTGTTGCCACCACAACCTAAACTTGTTGCTCCACAACCTTTACTTGTTGCCCCACATGCTTAACTCGTTGCCCCACAACCGTAACTTGTTGCCCCACAACCGTAACTTGTTGTCCCACAACCGTAACTTGTTGCCCCACAACCTTAAATTGTTGCCCCACAACCTTAACTTGTTGTTCCACAACCTTAAATTGTTGCCCCACAACCGTAACTTGTTGTTCCACAACCTGAACTTGTTGCCCCACAACCTTTACTCGTTGCCCCACAACCTGAACTTGTTGTCCCACAACCTGAACTTGTTGCCCCACAACCTTTACTCGTTGCCCCACAACCGTAACTTGTTGCCCCACAACCGTAACTTGTTGCCCCACAACCTTAACTTGTTGCGCCACAACCTTAACTTGTTGCGCCACAACCTTAACTTGTTGCCCCACAACCTTAACTTGTTGCGCCACAACCGTAACTTGTTGCCCCACAACCTGAACTTGTTGCCCCACAACCTGAACTTGTTGCTCCACAACCTTAACTTGTTGCCCCACAACCTTAACTTGTTGCCCCACAACCTTAACTTGTTGCCCCACAACCTGAACTTGTTGCCCCACAACCTGAACTTGTTGCGCCACAACCTGAACTTGTTGCTCCACAACCTTAACTTGTTGCCCCACAACCTGAACTTGTTGCCCCACAACCTGAACTTGTTGCTCCACAACCTTAACTTGTTGCGCCAAAGCGTTGACCTTAATTTCACACGTCCTTCGGTCACTAATGTGTAAATCCAGAGTGGATGCCCTATATTTTTTCAACAGATTCTACAATTCATGGTGTAAAAAAGAAGACTCTTTGAGTTAAAGAAAAAAAAACTTTGTTATTTCGGATTGTTGGAAGAAGACATCAACAGCGAGAGCAGGAAAACAAGGCCCGTAACCATGTCGGGATTTATGGAGTTAATCAGCGATCCGTCGTGTTTATCGCCTTGCGACTTGTTTGTGACGTAATAGGGGGCCCATAAAATTCCCTTGTTCCCGAGACAAAGAGCGGCTTTTTATATCTTTGGGTGATGAAGATTCGAGTGCTGCTAAATGTATATGTCACCCGTGGTTGTTCGGACTGTATGTCCATAAATTGTTGATGGGCGAGTCGTGGGTAGGATGGCTAAACCAGCAACATACCTTGGTGGGGTAGACTGGCTGTGTTACTTGGTTGTGTTCATTGGATCTCCTCCACGCGGCATATGTGATACCCCAAAAAGTTAGTTTTATCTCATCAAAGTTCTTGTTGTCATATCCTACACGGGGCGTATGTGTATAGCGCACAAAGTTAGTTTTAAAAAATCTCTGCAATGTTCTTGTTGTCATACCCCCCCCCCCAAAAAAAATAAAAAAATAAAAAAAATAACAGTCTTTTAAGCAGGTCACGTCGACCCCCGATTCCCCATGAATCCCTACGTGGTCGGCGTGTGTGTCTAATTTACAAGTAACTTCAGCGGAAAATGTTTAAATGAAGTCGATTTCAGCAGAATTGATTGTTTGAGTTAACGAAATTTCATTTTAAAATGTTGATGGATCAGATGTGTTTGGTGGATGAAATTTGTTGTCAATCTACTTTGTAAGATGGTGAAAGTTCGGTTAAAAAATGTATAGAAAGTTTCTAAAAAATGATCCATCATGAAACTTGAAAGTAAAAGCCTAGTAACAGCTTCGTTTAGCTGTGGGACTGCACCTAACTGTTGACTTCAGCTAACTTTTGACGTTTCAGTTTTCACTTATAGCTTTACCCTTGTTTGTGTTCAACACATTTTTCTATCAAAGGATGTTTTTGGTTTTTACCCGTATTTGTGTTCAACCCATATTGCTATCATACGTTTTTCGTTTTTAGCCCTGTTTGTGTTCAATCCATATTGCCATCATTGGATGTTTTTACCCGTAATTGTGTTCAACCAATTTTTATATCCTAGAATGTTAGTTGTTTTATATCCACTTGTTTATTTGTCATAAGTTGGAGGGAAGATTATATGATGAATGTCATTTATTTGAACATCAAATTCTAACCTAAACTAAGTACGACTCCGAAAAATTGAAAAAAAAAAAAAAAAAAAAAAAAAAAAAACAACTAAAGTAAAAGAGTAAAAGACTAAATGTGAAATTGAAGACTCTTTTCTGTCTTAAAAAGTAACTCTTTTCCGGAAAAGGATTTCCATAAAAAAGTTACCATTCGGTGTTAAGTAGTAGTTGTTAGAAGAAGTAAAAGTAAAAAATAAAAAAAATTCTTAAAAAAAAAAAAAGAAGTACAAAAGTGAACTTTAGATTCTGACTTATTTGTTCGTAGTGCAATAGTTATTTATACCATTAAACAGTAGCATTCGCTTTTTCTTTTCTATATAGCGTAGTTTTAACTGTTTCGGTTATTTAAGTCATTTTAACATTTTTTTCCCTTACAAAATTTAGTAGAGCTAGTCCTTCCATGTCTTTTTTTTTTTTTGTTGTTGTTGTTGTTGTTGTGTTAATGAAATATGCCTATCATAAATTACAATGTTAACTGTAAGACAAAGCAAACTTGGAGAAAAAACAACAACTTAGGCAAGATGATTTGAAAATGACTAAGACCGTGAAAATATCATGATTGTATCGCCCTTAATTAAATGGTCCCTGACACAGTTAGTATCTGTCGGTAATATCAACTCCACTGGGCGTCTTGATCATGAATAAAAATTGAGCTGACATTTCATTCTAAAAGATCATTAACGAATTTTTAAAAAATATAAAATAACAGAGAACTCAAGAATGCCTTGCTCAAATGAGCAGTCGCAGGGAGTGGACCACATCATATTTTTGGTTTATTTAAACTTACGCCCATTCATGACACGTTAGCAGTGGTAAATTAGAATATCACGAATGTAGAACATTTTAAAATGATGTATTATAGAAAAAATAAAGTATAAAAATAACTCACAGGATATTTGAATATTTTTTTCTTTATTTAAAGAAAACAATTGTAGTTGCCCTAAAAAATAAATGATCATTTTCCCATTTCAATCTACTTTCCCAAAGGTTTGACGAAATGGCAGCATTTTGAAAGCTGATTGAAGAAAAGCAAAAATGTAAGATTTTTTTCCATTGCATTTGTACCTTAGGGGATGCTGGAATCATGTTAGTTGGTGTGTGTGTTTGAACGCGTCTGGGAGTGTGAGTGGGTGTGTAAGACTATGTATTAGATTGTCACAGGACAATAAAGGGATCATAGATCAGATAGTCGTGGAGATAGGACCATGGAGATCTTAATGGATGTAAAGACAGGTCCTTGGATATTTTATTTTTTGATAAAGATAATGGATATTTGGTTATTTAAAATATATAAAGCGAGAAACGTAAGCAATTTTTAGGGCGCATCATACTTTAAAATAGGCTGAAATGGTTCATCATACTTTAAAATAGGCTGAAATGGTTCATCATACTTTAAAATAGGCTGAAATGATTCATCATACTTTAAAATAGGCTGAAATGGTTCATCATACTTTAAAATAGGCTGAAATGGTTCATCATACTTTAAATTTAAAATGGGCTGAAATGGTTCATCATACATATTTCACTTGTTGACTGTATTACAACTTAAAGTTAAAGCGCATTAGCGCAATTCAAAAACTCAATTTAAACATTTTTTAGTGATAATAAATTATATGTTATTAAAGCTAACTCCACACCAGGGTATGCTGCCTCTCCCAGTTCCTTTATTACATCTGGCCCATTTTTACCCCTCTCTTTATTACATTTAGGCCATTTTTACCCCTCTCTTTATTACATCTGGGCCATTTTTACCCTTCTCTTTATTACATCTGGCCCATTTTTATCCCTCTCTTTATTACATTTAGGCCATTTTTACCCCTTTCAGTAAGCACCATTCTTTCTACCGACCTAACGTTCTGTCCTTTCTTCACTGTCAACCCCACCATCTTGATTCTCTACCCCACCATCTTGAGTCTCTACCCCACCATCTTGAGTCTCTACCCCACCATCTTAAGTCTCTACCCCACCATCTTGAGTCTCTACCCCACCATCTTGAGTCTCTACCCCACCATCTTGAGTCTCTACCCCACCATCTTGAGTCTCTACCCCACCATCTTGAGTCTCTACCCCACCATCTTGAGTCTCTACCCCACCATCTTGAGTCTCCTCTCCCCCC
>MUZC01004645.1:194430-206143 GCA_002072015.1 Radix auricularia | reverse complement strand
ATCAATTGATGGCACCCCTTCCAGATCAATTGATGGCACCCCTTCCAGATCAATTGATGGCATCCCTTCCTAATCAATTGATGGCACCCCTTCCTAATCAATTGATGGCACCCCTTCCAGATCAATTGATGGCACCCCTTCCAGATCAATTGATGGCACCCCTTCCTAATCAATTGATGGCACCCCTTCCAGATCAATTGATCGCACCCCTTCCTAATCGATTGATGGCACCCCTTCCTAATCAATTGATGGCACCCCTTCCTAATCAATTGATGGCACCCCTTCCAGATCAATTGATGGCACCCCTTTCAGATCAATTGATGGCACCCCTTCCAGATCAATTGATGGCACCCCTTCCTAATCATTTGATGGCACCCCTTCCTAATCAATTGATGGCACCACTTCCCGATCACTTGATGACACCCCCATCCTAATCAATTGATAGCTCAATTAGTTTGGGCGATCCCATCCCTATTCCGCCCATGGCAGCCCTTGTCAGTTCTTTCAATTGCACCACCTTCGGTTATAGATGTTGAAAGCAATTCTGTCATGTTTCATACACGTCACACCATTCAAATAATTCCATCCATGAATCAGCTGTCCTGATTCAATCCATTACACAATCTTCCCCATTCAGACAATTGAACAATTAACCTTTCCAGCTGCATGAAAGACACCTCCCCCTCCAACTGCACGGTCGACACCTCCCTTCGTATTCCAACCATGGAATCAACCTTTCAACAACTACATTCCATCCTCCGATCCCCCTACCCCCTTCTCGTCTCACAAATCGGCCTTTGAACAATGTCATGGTGTTAAGCGTCATTACCGATCATGAAAGTGACAACTTGTAAGGATTATGTCAGAATTATTTGTCCTTGAATATCATGAAAGTGACAACTTGTAAGGATTATGTCAGAATTATTTGTCCTTGCCTATCATGAAAGTGACAACTTGTAAGGATTATGTTAGAATTATTTGTCCTTGCCTATTATAAAAGTGACAACTTGTAAAGATTATGTAAGAATTATTTGTCCTTGCCTATCATGAAAGTGACAACTTGTAAGGATTATGTAAGAATTATTTGTCCAATACAATGACTGTCTACCCTGTGCATTAAACGAATCGGAAATGACAAATATTTCTTGTCGTCTGCTAACTGGTCGCGTGTTTTTGTTTGTTTTTTTTTAAAAATTATTAACGAAAATTGCACAAATATTTTGGATTGTCTAGAATATAAGTCGCCACTATAGAATTATGTTTTCTTTTAATGCTTTAATATGGCATTCTCGCACTTTGAAATCCTTCACTAAGATTTTTTTTTTTTTTAAATTGTTATTTTCAGGTATCTCAAAGTTCTCGAAAACTAGGGGACATAAGGACGCAGAGCTTTGAGACAACAGAGTTTGAAGACCATCTGGAAGCGGAACAGCAGGGAAAAAGGACAAGTGATGAGCATATCGGACAAGTGATATCGGTCATTGGCATTATGACACGGACATTTACGTTACAAAAGCAACACAAGCGAAATCAACAGTTTACAATCAACAGATAGTTACTGCCATAACTGCAATCAACATTTTCTTGCAGGTTCATTACTTTGACAAAACTTGAGTTTTCAGTATATGCAAGTATGAAATCAATAGTTTTCAAAATTCTTCCAAAGAATATTTATTCATTTTCCTTTAAATTGTGGAAGCCTTAACGTTAAGGAGGTTATTCAAGTACGGACAACTCTCTGTTCCTCTGCCAAGAATTTTAGCTTATATATTGGTGCATGCCTCTTATTGTTGAAATTGTCTTAATGAGTTTAATAGACATTTCCTTGGCTGTCTGGACCCATGAAATGTGTGACACTTCCACTTGATCCCTTATATCCACTTCTAGGGTATTAGTTGTCTTCGAGCCCCCACCCAGCCATCCCATCCCCTGCAGTCATGTCACCACTTTGTGCACATCAAGTCGTGGAGGTGTGTTCATCTCAACAGCTACATTCTTTTATATTGATTTTGGTTATTAAAAAAATATATTTATTTTATGGAATTCGGTAAATTTAAATCACATAAATGTTCAAATGTTTATATGTATGTTTTAAGTCATAGTTAAAGGGATAGCTTTTTGATGAGATTTTGCAAGGTGAAATTGAAAGGACCTGCTCTAGATTATTGACATCAATCGTGCATTTGAAGGTATATAAAATCACAGGAAGCCAGAGCCGGTTTTTATTTCATGTTTTATTTGTGTGCCAATAAAACCTGGGAAAGGTCTGGTTGTGCGGCCAAGTGAAAAAAAAAAAGGTTTCCGGTGTCTGTGTGTATAATTCTGGTTGTAATGATTGGAAGGCATTGTATTGAATGAACTCCTCATGTTATTGGCAATCCAGGGGCGAGTAAGTAACATTAGCATGGTTCAAATGTCTTTGGAAAGACAACTACATTCATCTAACGCCCCATGATGTTCTCAAATTTTTTATTCGTAAATACGTTTTTGACACAGCAAAAGTAATATTCATAAAAAAATAACCTGTTGAGAATAATATATCATTGTAACAAAGTAATTTTAATATTGAATTTTACCCTTAAGCCGCGGTTGTTTATATAGGCCAGTACATACGACTTTATTTTATAGAGTTTGTGTTAAAAATATTAATTCTGTCAAACAAATTATGTTAGAGGCCTTGTAATACATTGCTTATTCAATACAGCAAGGTCTTGTATATATTATATACAATATAATTAATCAACAAGCTCGTGGCTTATAAACACACCACAATTTGCATGAATGTTGGCATTCAGCTGAGCATTCATCTGCAGCTGTGGTTAAGTATTTTTATAGATTTATATAAGTGAAAACGTCTATTCATGTATATGTCTAAGAGGTAATAGGCTGCAAAGTCCTGTGTAGCATGACAATGATGGTTGGAGTAAGGATTTTGTTGACCTAAAGTCACGGTTGGACTAAGTCAAGGGTATCAGTCATAATTTGACTAAGTCAGGGTAGCAGTCACAATTTGACTAAGTCAGAGTATCAGTGATAATTTGACTAAGTCAGGGTATCAGTGATAATTTGACTAAGTCAGGGTATCAGTGATAATTTGACTAAGTCAGGGTATCAGTCATAATTTGACTAAGTCCATATTACTCAGTCACACTTGGACTAAGTCAATTTTACCGCTTGAATGACGTTTTAGTTACTGTAGATAGTCTTTCAAAATTACTTGTTCTTATTGTTTGTTAGCTGCCCCTTTTTAAAAAAAAATTTGTTGTGTACATTCATTGTATCATTCTAACTATGGCAATGTGCATACTTTAGACTTGATAATCTTGTCAATCCTATACCAGCATTATTTTAATGACCTAAACATTTCTAATACTATCTATTATTTTAGTGTCTGTGATAATATATTTATATACGAATTGGAAAAACCGAAGTTTACATTCCGTCCAAATATATCACTTTTTTATTTTAGTTATTTATATCTGACTGTAGTGGAAATAAATTGTGAAATAGAAATAAGAAAATAAATGTTATAAATGACTGTTGATTTTATTATTATTTTTTAAAAACCTATTATACCGAATGTTTAGGTATACGTGTGACTGTCTGGGGTTATTTCAATAGATTACGTTCTTTCGAAAGCGTCCGCGTGTCACCTTTTTATTAAAAGTTGTAACGGTGTAAAGACGTCTAGAGCTACGCTACGGAATTTGACCTTCAAAAAGGATTACAAGAGTGCCTCTTTCGTTTCTTTACAATCGTTTCCAGCATACGTTCTACCATCCACTCTTTGGTTCTACGTGTATAGGCTATTAACCAGGACGAGACATGTTCAGGACCGAAACGCGGGGCCTACCTAAGCGCGGGACCTGGGGCAGTCGCCCCAGTTGCCATCCCCAAACGCCGCTCCTGAGTCTGTGTGATAACAAGGTGTGTTGTTGCGGTAAACCCATAAGTATTTTTAGCGAACTTGTCTTATGGCTACATTTACATCTTGCACCGTTGCTAAGCTTATCTTGAGACTACATTTACATCTTGCACCGTTGCTAAGCTTATCTTGTGACTACATTTACATGGTGCTCCACGCCCCAGCTTATCTTGTGACTACATTTACATTGGGCATCAACATTCAGCTCGTTTGGTGGCTACATTAAGGATGTGACCCACTGCCAAAGAAGGTTAAATGTTATAATCTTAAAACTTTCAGTGCAATAGATTGGTCATCAGAATACAAAACTCGTAAAGGGCTTTTCGGACTTACTACTTACTGGTTACCCTCAGTCGGCGTTTGAAAGTAAATCCAATTGAAGATACAGAGCGTGGTTTTATTGAGGTGACGTTACAATGTTACTACATAACTGTGCATTAGCCACCACTTCCGGCTCTTAATCATGATTACAAAACAGTTTTGGCAATTCGTTAAACGATTACCAAATAAAGTTTTCTAAAAAAAAAAATATATATATATATAAATTCACCATATCCTGTATTGTGAAACCATGCCACAAATAAGTATAGGTTACCAATGGGTTAATTCTAACGTGTTGGCAATACATTCATCCTCTATATTTAGATCAATGTATTCCCATCCAAACAAAAATACTGATGTAAATAGCTAGGGCTGGTACTAATTAATTTTTCTTTGATTAATCGGTAAAATTCTAATCGATTATTTTCGATTTATTATATTTTATATCGCATAAATAAATATATCCCGTTTAAATTGCGATTCATTATTTCGAAAAATCGCTTAAGTCGCGGAAATTCCATGGCTCCCAATTTGGGGACGTAACACAGTAAATTTGTTTTGCTATGCAAGAAATAAGGAAGAAAAACCTTTTGTATGCACGTGTACATAAATAATAATAATACGAGGGAACAGTATGTAAATAATAAAATATATACATTATTAATAAATTGGAAACAAAATATTAGAAATATTTTATAAAATTTTAATCTATTAAATTGAAATTAAATCGAATATTTTAATGATTAATCGATAAATTGTTCGTTAATTTCCGCAGCCCTATAAAAAGCGTTAAGATTCAGCTGGGAATTAGATCTTTAAAAAATTTTTGTTTAATAATATACGATGTATGCAATCATTTAAGAATGTGCGGGGAATAAATGTTGCTGATTATTCTTTAAATTAGGCATGTCGAGTTTACCAAATAAAATATTTAAGTCATTTATGATATAAATTTGTCATTGTTTCATAGTTCTTCAAGCTGTTGCTTAGTTTTTGGTAACATTCAAACCAAATGCCAACAGGTTTTAATGTGCATGCCTGTGAGTTAGAGAGAACAGTCAACAAAACAACTACATCAGTTTTGTTCCAAACCTCATAATCCGAGTTTTAACAGCGGAATAAGAGAATGATAAACATTGCCAGTTTTAAAATGGACTATGCGAAGAAAAGTCTGTAAAGTTATTGAAATCTTTTTCTTTTTTAAAAAATAATTTTAAAAACTTTAAAAAAAGATAGATCTATGGCTTTAATTTAAGAAACAGAATTAGTTTCGTCTTTTAATATATAAAAAAATTTGAAAATGAAAATTGAAGAATCCCATTTTTTCTCCCCAAACCGTTTTGACATGCATATCTATATATCCCTAGAAATCGTTTTTGAAGTCGGGAATTAATAAGGAATTTAATTGAGTGTGTGATAGTGATAGATAGATCTATGTGTCTGATATTGTAGAGCGTTGAAGAAATTCATTCTGGGTAATGGATGCAAAAATTCATGTTTGTAATTTTTCACTAGAAGTTCAAAAGAAATTTAGGGACTTCTTGCTGTGATGACAATATACAATAAACGTTTAATGTAAGCTTTTATCGGTGCACAGAAGCGATCAGTGTCCCCAGGCGTGTCGCGAAAGATGGCTTGGCTGTTGACACGTGATCATTATTAAATGTTATTAATAGTAATTCATTTAATTTCTCGCCTGTGAATATTGTGAAGTAATCCATTATTGCATAATTATTGATTGGCTTACGTGGGGGAAAACCTTTCTCCAATATAGATACAGTTGTGGCGTATTAAAAGTTTTATTCTCCACACAATCTATAAATTATATATACAAGGCTTCCATTAATTAAAACTTAAGAAAAAAAAGTACAGAACTAGATCAAAATAAATTTCTTCCAAATTTAAGATCTCTGTTGGCACTATATAATCTTATGAAAACGTCAACTGAGAAAAAAATACTTAAAGCAATCAAACTTGACCTCGCATGATGATTGCTGGTCTGGTTGGTATCAATTCTTTGAAGAAATAAGTGCAAATACTTCCAGATAGCGTTAGAGCGATGTTTAAAGTTAGGGTTGCAAGATGGTGAATACGTGTTGTAATTAGAGTTCCATACATTCGACTGACACTCAAATGAGCAATCTGACCAAATCACAATTAACGAATGGGGGGAAAAACAACAAAACGTCTTAGATGTACATCATAGAAACATTATTATTATTATTATACACAATCATCAATAATCAAGGAACAGCAATAACTGACACATATGAACTATTCGTTAGTTTTATTGAACATTCCTGCACTACAACACATCTGGTTGTGGAGTCGAACTTTCTAGGCCGTTAATCAATCCTTACACGAAATGCCATACAATTCTATGGACAACGTCTTGTAATGGGAAAAAATCTCAGAAATTGTAAACATCATTCCATTCTGAAATTATTGGAGTCAATCGTCAACAAATGACACACTTCAAAAAAAAAAAAAAAGCATGAGTTTTGGTCGAACAGTTGTGAGCATTTCATTGGATGGATAAATTGTTGTAATACCTTAATACGCTAAGTCACTCACTTCCAACCACTCTTTATATTGCTTCCTACAAAGCCACAGCCGGGCTGGAACTTTGCCTCTGGGTGTTCTTCCTAACCAGGGTCGTGTACTCTGTGTACGAGTGAAGAGTTATCGGTCTTTGCACGTCCATATCACGACAACAGCAACACTTACAGCAGCTGAGCCGGTGGAATATGACCTTGAACTTGCTGCGGAAGTTATCACTGAAGACACAGTACAGGACGGGGTTGGCCGCGCTGTTGATGTAGGCCAGGGTGTAGGTGAACACGTGGAACATCCACGTCTTGTCGAGCCCCACCGAAGAGAAGGACTTGTAGACGAGTAGCACCTGGTGCGGGGAGTAGCTTAGGAAGTAGATGGCAACGCTGGCCATCAGCATCTTGACCACACCCCTTCGCGCGCGGATGGCCTCACTGTAGGCGCGAGTCGGGCCCCGGCCGTTGGGCCGCGACGCAGAGCTTATCCCTCCGCTGCTTCGGTGGAGTTTTTCCACCCCGACGAACAACCGTTTGCCGATGACGGCGTAGCAGACGACCTGGATGACCAGCGGGCCCAGGTAGAACATGGCGGACTCGGTGTATTTGAAGATGAGATTGTACATCTCGTGGCGGGAGCGATCCATGTGGAAGGCTATGACGCAGAACTTCTGGGGCGGGGTCTCGGACAGCTGGATCACCCGGTTGAAGATGGCTGTGGGCGTGGCGCAGACCCCGGAGATCATCCATATGATCACCATGACGATGAAAACACGCCTCTTGGTGCACATGATGTGCGCTTTGATGGGGAACACAATCGCAATGTATCTGTGGAGGAAGAGAAAAGACGGGTAAACATGGTTAGTTGTGTGCTTTGTGAACAGATCTTAAACTGCTTGCTGGCAGCCCACTTCTATTAATCTACTTGCTGGCAGCCCACTTCTATTAATCTACTTGCTGGCAGCCCACTTCTATTAATCTACTTGCTGGCAGCCCGCTTTTATTAATCTACTTGCTGGCAGCCCACTTCTATTAATCTTCTTGCTGGCAGCCCATTTCTATTAATCTACTTGCTGGCACCCTGCTTCTATTAATCTACTCGCTGCACCCTGCTTCTATTAAAGCGAACAAAATAATAGTAAGATTTAGGCTGGGATGAAGTTTAGATAAATGTTTCAATCTTTGCAATGACTACACATGAAAATTATAAGCTAGAAAATAATTTTTTAAGAAAGAGATTTGAAGGAAGAAGAAAAGGTTGACATTTTAAAGGGAAATAAGCAAGCGCATTTTTAGACATTTTAATACTATTAATTATAAATTAATTAGAATGAATTATTATAATTAGTTATAAATTATTACTTATACATTTTAAACTTTAAATTGAGATGATCTTCGCTCTGTCATATGAACGCAGGTATATAAATTTTTTAAAAATATAATTAACATTAATATTTCCGGGATGGATCCCACAAAGTCACAGCCCGCAAGGGCAGCATCCATAAGAATACAAAAAAGAAGACCCATAAGAGCCTGATACTTTGTTGCAGTGGGGTGTACCTAAAGATTCAAAATTAATATTTCGTTGAGGGGTAACTGGCAATAAACAAATTCTTCAGGAAACAAACAAACACTGTCTGTTGTTAACTTGTAGAAAGTATGACAAACGCTAAACAATTCCTCCGCTGACTTGGAGAGGGATAAGCGCGCCAGGATCTACCAAGTCTGAGAATGTTCTAATGTAGGGGGGGCGAAACCTGCGTGGTACCGTGGGCTTGAAAAAGTGCGGCCGTGGAAATCTGTTTAAATTATAATAACCTGCGGCTGTCTCAATATTTTCTATGTTTGTAAAGGAAACATGAAATATTTTCACTATTAGATCAAATCACTTGTTATTGCGAAACAAATTACGACGTTAGCTGCAGTTTTTAGCAGTTAAAGGATCAAGGTAATTACCAGCTCATAAAGCTGCGCTACATTATTCACTAGTAGGCACTGTGTTCTAAATCTGTTGATTTTGGATAACATTCTCGCCGTATTCTGCTGTTATGAAAAGAAATACTGGAATTTCATGCCACGAAAAACAAGGACTGCATCATTAACATCGCTAGCCTTCCTTGTAGATTTATATCAACTGCCTCAACGACTGCAAGGCAAAGGAACAACAGTTTGCCTCATGCACAGAAGAGTACATGATTGCTGTGATAAATGTCGTCTGCTGCAAAGTTATATCCAACAGCTCAATCTCTATCATTTCCCACAACTCACCGACCTAATCGAGAGCCGTGAAAAAAAAATGAAATTCCCTTTCAGGTGTTCTGGAAATGATGTTTTTGGGATTCGCAGAACCTTTACAAAATCTCAGAAAAGATGAGATTCGTTGCTTCTCCACATTTGGTTGAGACAGAAAGTGCGCCGTTGGATGTCAAAATGGATATGATCGAACTAAAAAAAATGGGAAGCTTGTACAGAAATTGGACGACAAAAACGATCTACTAGAGACATGGAAAGTAGCTATGGAGTATCCCAAGCTTCACGGAATAGCAAGAAACGCTCTTGTGCCGTTTGGAAGCACTTACATGTGCGAAATATCCAAGAGCAAGGCAGCCACTAATTTGTGGACTCTGAACTGCTAAGTTACATGGACAGTCTTAGTGAAGCTGTTTAACACTTATTCAATTATTGTGTTCTCAGTGTACTAATGCCCCTTAAAAATATACTAATGATGTACGTATCTGATACGTTAGGTTTACATGACAATGTTTAATAAAGTAGAATTATAAGAGAACATCGATGGAAATGTTTTTGTTTGTAAGTAAGCACTGTTTTTGCCTACAATAAAGGATGATTATGTCATTATTATCTCGCGTTGACTATTTTGAGAGATTAATTTTTGATAAGAACAGTTTCGTTTCCCAGTGAAAATTTTTTGGCGCCGTTGCAGAACTATTTTTTTTTATGCGGCCGGGAATAGCCCAAAGGTTGCGTACCCCTGTTCTAATGGAAACCCCCGACGATCTCGAAACAAAAAGAGGTTATGGGGCTAAAAAAATAAGAACAAATTATGAACATCCATTAGAAGGACAACATTCGGCTAAAAGTACAAAGACTGATGTCGTAACCCTCACTACAATCAGCCAGTCAATAATTGTGCACCCACCTACGCTCGGATATGGCATCGCGTAGTCCTTTGATTATGATGATTACATTTACGACCTGTCCTTGCATGTCGGCCATACATCATCCACTGAAACCAGCTACACCTTGTCCTGTGATCCTGCTATTCATTTAGGAATGAAAACGTACGTCTGCTATTGATCTAATATTTCACGGTTGCGTTAACTGGAGCTGTTAAAAGGTTGCGTTAACTGGAGCTGTAAAAAAAAAAGTGGAGGGGGGGGGCGCTCAACAACAATATTTAAGAAGTCTCATTTTGATCCAATCAAACAGCTTTGTATTTTAGTTCTCCTTTAGCGTGAAATAAGTTTTGTTTCGCTGTCTATAGATAATAGTGACGTTTTTTTATTTATTTTTATATAACAACGAACAAGGCAGGGAGACACAGATAGTGTTACACACAGTTATTCCGTTTAATCACCACAACAACCCCCCCCTCCTCGATTCCAGTTACTAAGGTATCACTGTGGTATTTTATTGACCGGAAAACTGCAGCAGACGTGGGAAGATAGTGCAAGTAGACTGGGATCAATGGATGTCACCTTGTTTGGGACATAAAGGGTAGGTTATTGGATCCTGTTTTTTTTTTTGTATACATATTTTGTTTAATAAAGAACATACATTTATCTTTCCGATCCATTATTTTTTTTTTAAAAATTTATATGTTTAATAATAGGATTATTAATTAAAACTTCTTTCCAAAATAGGTTTTGCTTACAAGATAAAAGTACAGATCACTTTTAAAATTCCAAATGTAATTTAAAAAAAAAAAAAGCCATGTGAGGAAAATGTTTTGAGTCATCGGGCTTCTTAGGATGGTTCATTACTACCCTAATGCACATAATTTGCTTGTGCAACGCTTTCTTCTTAAGAAATTGATCTATATAATAATGCGCCTAAGCACATTTCCGTCCGTCAGTGTGTGTGTGTGTGTGTGAAGCCCCTATACCACGCAACTCTTGCTAACTTTTTTTTTTTAAATTGAAAATATAGACGCAAAATCATAATGATTTTGGGTTTGAGATTAACAGAGGGTGTGCTTTTGCGCGCCGTAAAATAAAAAAACATTAAGTGGCGTCATGAAGCTTTTATTCTATTAATTTATTTGATGTTACTTTTTTATCTTGATTATAATCTGATTGTGTGAATATGCATGTGTGTAAGTGTGTTTATGTTTATGTGTGTATGTGCGTCTGTGTGTGCGTGTGACTGTGTGTTTGTTTTAGTTGTGAAATAACGATTTATTTCATAGATTGCTAAAAGTGAAATTAAATATTGAAAAGACGTTACCACGTAATCTTTTATGTATAGTTAAAATTATGCACTGGATTATGAAAAATTCCGTTAGTGTTATGAACACAAGTTTCTGCCGATGCGATCTGCATGGGTGCTTGAATAAAAGATAACGGGAAATCATTGAATGTGACTTAAAAACTGTTAATGAGAAGAACAATCTCCAATGATTTTTTCAGAGATGGTTTTTACATTATGCTTGATTTTAGAAGAAATGAGCCCTTGCGCCGGGATTTTAAATAATATTATGGTACGTGTATAAGTGTTTATACACTGTTGTAAGAGTGGGGTTAAAAAGCGGAATTGTATTTTTTTTTTTAAAGAGGAGCAATTTTGTGAACTATTTGAAGGGTGCACTTCATTTCTAGGGTCATGATTTTATAATATCACAGATCCCTGAGTGGCACTATTTCTCAGCCACTGATAATATCCTTTTGGAAAAGTTTAA
>MUZC01004645.1:174338-186030 GCA_002072015.1 Radix auricularia | reverse complement strand
ACTGCACTGGGTGACACCATTGAGCCACTGCACTGGGTGACACCATTGAGCTACTGCACCGGTTGACACCATTGAGCCACTGCACCGGGTGACACCATTGAGCTACCGCACCGGGTGACACCATTGAGCTACCGCAATTGGTGACACCATTGAGCTACCACACTCGGTGACACCATTAAGCAACCGCACTGAGTGACACCACTGAGCTACCAATCTAGAGAAACGCCCGCGTTTAGGACGTTGCTAGAATTGAGACTAGTCGTGACACCAGCCAGTGACTACTGCTCCGACTAGTCGTGACACCAGCCAGTGACTACTGCTCCGACTAGTCGTGACACCAGCCAGTGACTACTGCTCCGACTAGTAGTAATAAACAAATTATTTCGTATAATACGACAAGTGGTAACAGTGACAGTCATCTAATGCTCCGACTAGTCGTAACACAAGATAGGAATATTATTTTTACAACTTGACTTATTTACTAAAATCATATTGGATGGGGATGTCATTTATTGACAGCCCTTAACTTCATAGGCATGAAACAGGTGTCATTAATGACTGAATTGAACATCCCAATAAAAAAAAAACTACATCATCGGATAGCCTTACGTGATCATCATAATTAACAAATGTCTCAATTTATTAAGTTGAACAACGCTAATAAAAGTGTTATCACTTAAAAACATTTCATATAAAAGACCAACCGTCAACCGCGGTAGAGAAGCCATTTTATTTCCCAGACAGGAAGAATCAAAGAGACTTAACAGCACGCAATTAGATGGGAACTTGTGTAAGAAAATCCCTTTTACTGTAAAATAGCTTTATCAGCCCGTCTGATGGTTTAAATAAATCGACTTAGCCGACTTTTAGGAGGACACAAAATAATGACTTTTAGCTGTCTGCTACGTTGTTGCCGGCTAGGTTTAGACACATCAAATTATCTTTTTAAAATATGGTTCACTCGACAATAATACCTTTTATACTTTGCAGGAACCATGAAAATGTGTGACTTGTGAATATTTTAGCATGTGTATAATGTCAATGTAAGAGTTGTTATTATTTCATATACCTCTGTCACTACTCCGGTTAGATCTATATCTTCATTTAAATACCTAGGACGTTAAATCTAAGTATCCATTTAAATACCTAAACTCTAGGACGTTAAATCTAGGTTGAATCTAAGTATCGTGAATTAGTATCTTCATGGATATCATTCGCGAGCTATTATATGCCTCAACTTGCAAATAACATTTTATACAGGGGGCAGGGTTGTAACCCCGTTATCTATAGTGGAACAATATTTGTTTAGACTTGGAACAAAAATGACATAACAAAGAAACTAACATTTAGTCCAGTTTCTATGCTAGACAAAGAATTGAATTGAAAGAACAGGTAATTAATAGATAAATATACAAAAAAATAACAAATCCAGCCAAAAATGTAATATAAAGAAATATGAAATAAAGATTTATTATAAAAAAAAAAAAGAACAATTCAAAATATTGTGAACCACACGAAGACTGTAGAAGAAAGGGACCGAATACAGTTCTTATAGCATATCGATACCTAATGTATTTCTAAGAATCCTCAGGGCCTTATAGACTTGAAAACAATGGTTATTTATTGATATGGGCGAGAAGCTGAAAAGCTTATGAGAGTCAGCTGCCGGGAACATTGATGTGTTTAAGTTCGTTTGAATAGCTTACCGTCGTCTGCTCATGTTTATTCTGAGATGTTTCATTTTTACCCAAAATAATCTGCCTGAAAGACTGCATTTTCAGGAACTTGAAAGTAGTCCCTAATTCCAGCTTACAGCATGCAGTAAGATATAAAATTTGGCATTTACAATTTTTAAAACTTCTAAGTAATGTACTATGTCTCGGAGTTTAACTTCCGAGCATGGTCAAACTGACCAGAATTAACACTCCTTGTTGTTAATGTAATGTTAAGACTGTTTCATTCGATTTGGGGCAAAACAACACGCTGTAAAACATTATCCTTTAACGTGCGAACTTTTGTACACGGCACAATCACCTCAGATATGACACAAAGAGCGGAGTGAAAGTTGGGGACTAATTTGTTGTCGGAGGCTGAACAAACGAGTATGTTGTTAATTAAGCAGAAAGACCAAAGGCTAGACGTATTCGCTGTCCAGAGTTGTCAAAGATCGATATTAATGGGCGTTCGTTATTACTTGACTCCATTGTTTGATTTAAAAGATATTATTTAAGCTGTCTGATCTGATTTTATCTCAACCAACAGCTGATGTTATGGCTACCACCAGATGATATTATGGCTACCATCAAATGATATTATGGCTATCACCAGATGATATTATGGCTACCACCAGATGATATGGCTACCACCAGCTGATATTAAGGCTTATTATGGCTACCACCAGATGATATTATTGTTATAGCTACCATCAGATGATATTATTGCTACCACCAGATGAAATTATGGCTACCACCAGATGATATTATGGCTACCACCAGATGATATGGCTAACACCAGATGATATTATGGCTACAACCAGATGATATGGCTACCACCAGATGATGTTAAGGATACCACTAGATCATGTTATGTCTATACGACCATAGGATCCATAACTCATATTCAAGTGATTGTTTTAAATTTAATATATGCTTTCAGTGACACGTAATACATTAAATTAAACATATTCTTTCATATATGGTGACGTTACTGTACTCATACACTTGATACCGGTTCCTGACGAACCCAAGTGCTTTATACAATGTCTATTCCACGTTCGGGGCTCCAATAGACGTACATACTATACTAACCATGTCATTTGCGTTCGGCAGGCGTACCAAGAGACGTTGATTGGAGTCCCTGTTAGGGCAAGGATCTGTTTCGTGGCTTACTTAAAAGGCAAGGGTGTCCCTGAGTATTCCCAACGCTGACCGGAACCTGACATTGGCTGTGGTTAAGTAAAAGCGGCTGGGGTACTGTGTTATAGCCACACAATCCCCTCGTAGTCCGTGGCGACATAACTGTGTGAATGCTGCTTCACTTGCCCATATGCCTATAGCCTGCAAGGAGACTTCACCTACATGAGAAGTATCGTCCCTTACTTCACCTACATGAGAAGTATCGTCCCTTACTTCACCTACATGAGAAGTATCGTCCCTTAATTCACCTACATGAGAAGTATCGTCCCTTACTTCACCTACATGAGAAGTATCGTCCCTCACTTCACCTACATGAGAAGTATCGTCCCTTACTTCACCAACATGAGAAGTATCGTCCCTTACTGCACCTACATGAGAAGTATCGTCCCTTACTTCAACTACATGAGGAGTATCGTCCCTTACTTAACCTACATGACAAGTATCGTCCCTTACTTCACCTACATAAGTATCGTCCCTTACTTCACCTACATGAGAAGTATCGTCCCTCACTTCCCCTACATGATAAGTATCATCCCTCACTTCACCAACATGAGAAGTATCGTCCCTTACTTCACCAACATGAGAAGTATCGTCCCTCACTTCACCTACATGAGAAGTATCGTCCCTTACTTCACCTACATAAGAAGTATCGTCCCTTACTTCACCAACATGAGAAATATCGTCCCTCACTTCACCTACATGAGAAGTATAGTCCCTTACTTCACCTACATGAGAAGTGTGGTCCCTTACTTCACCAACAAGAGAAGTATCGTCCCTTACTTCACCTACATGAGAAGTATCGTCCCTCACTTCACCTACATGAGAAGTATCGTCCCTTACTTCACCTACATGAGAAGTATCGTCCCTTACTTCACCTACATGAGAAGTATCGTCCATTACTTAACCTACAAGAGAAGTATCGTCCCTCTTTTCACCAACATGAGAAGTATCGTCCCTTACTTCACCAACATGAGAAGTATCGTCCCTTACTTCAACTACATGAGAAGTATCGTCCCTTTCTTTACCTCAATGAGAAGTATCGTCCCTTACTTCACCTACATAAGTATCGTCCCTTACTTCACCTAAATGAGAAGTATCGGCCCTCACTTCCCCTACATGATAAGTAAGTATCGTCCCTTACTTCACCCACATGAGAAATATCGTCCCTTACTTCACCTACATAAGTATCGTCCCTTATTTCACCAACATGAGAAGTATCGTCCCTTACTTCAACTACATGAGAAGTATCGTCCCTTTCTTCACCTCAATGAGAAGTATCGTCCCTTACTTCACCTACATAAGTATCGTCCCTTACTTCACCTAAATGAGAAGTATCGGCCCTCACTTCCCCTACATGACAAGTAAGTATCGTCCCTTACTTCACCTACATGAGAAGTATCGTCCCTTACTTCACCTACATGAGAAGTGTCGTCCCTTACTTCACCTACATGAGAAGTATCGTCCCTTACTTCACCTACATGAGAAGTATCGTCCCTTACTTCACCAACATGAGAAGTGTCGTCCCTCACTTCACCTACATGAGAAGTATCGTCCCTTACTTCACCTACATGAGAAGTATCGTCCCTTACTTCACCTACATGAGAAGTATCGTCCCCTACTTCCCCTATGTTGCTCATCTTGGAGTTTTCGTGTGGCTTGGTTCGTTCGAGATGAACAGTAGGACGATGATATGAGTGGTTGAGGGGGGGGGGGAGTGAGTAATAGTGCGAAATTTGAGTTGGCGAACAAGAAAGATTCACCCAAGAATATTGTTACTAAGGATTGCAAAACAAATTATTCATTTCAAAAGCTTGGAGAGAGAGAGAGAGAGCGAGAGAGAGAGAGAGAGAGAGAAAGAAAGAAAGAGAGAGAGAGAGAGAAAGAGAGAGAGAGCGCAAGAGAGAGAGAGCAAGAGAGAGAGAGAAAGAAAGAGAGAGAGAGAGAGAGAGCAAGAGAGAGAGAGAAAGAAAGAGAGAGAGAGAGAGAGAGAGCATCGAAATTTTATCATTTAATAATTTAGAATATTGGCTCTTAATTTATCAGCCGCGTCTTTTTTATCTTCCAACAATTTTTGTTTACAATAACAATGACTAAGTCTAATGGTCAAAGTAGACTGAAAAAAACAACAACCCGTAAAAACAAAGCTTTTGACAATAAATCTACACCTTTCTCATGCTCAATTAGTTAGTGTGTGTTTTCACTGTCTATAGTCTATACCTTTAAATCCTCAACTAGTTAGTGTATCCTCACTGTCTATAGTCTATACATTTAAATCCTCAAATAGTTAGTGTGTCCTCAATGTCTATACCTTTAAATCCTAAACTAGTTAGTGTGTCCTCACTGTCTATACCTTTACATGTTCAACTAGTTAGTGTGTCCTCACTGTTTACACCTTTACATCCTCAACTAGTTAGTGTGTCCTCACTGTCTATACCTTTACATGCTCAACTAGTTAGCGTGTCCTCACTGTCTATACCTTTACATGTTCAACTAGTTAGTGTGTCCTCACTGTTTACACCTTTACATCCTCAACTAGTTAGTGTGTCCTCACTGTCTATACCTTTACATGCTCAACTTCTCAACTAGTTAGTGTGTCCTCATTGTATCTATTCCCTGACACTCTAAAGTTATGGAGAGTTCTCACTATGTTTACACATTGACATCCTAACTATTGGTATGTCTTAACTATGTTTATGCGATTTTCAAAACTTTAGGTGTGTCCCCACATGGATTAAACATCCTCAATGTTTTGGTGTGTCCATACTGTGTCCACACATGTATTGACATCCTTAGCCTTTGGCGTGTCCACACTATGTCTACATCATGGCCATCCCCCACCCCTGGCCATCACCCCACCCCTGGCCANAAACTTGTTTTTCGTGGGGCCTCAAATGACAGTGTCTGCAACTTGGCCACATCCCCTGGGCCTGTCCAAACAGTGTCTAATACCCCCCCCCCGCCATCACATGTCAACGCCTACACTAAGCTGGTCAAGTCTCCAAGTGCATGACATTGTTCATACTTTTAACAAAAATCAATAAAAGAAATCACCTCAAGAAAAATATATTATATTCAAGGCTGAGCTAAAAACAGAAATGCGCTTTAAAAAAATTATGCTAATTGGAATAACATGATAATTTTTTAAGAGAACATTACAACATTTATTAATACATGTGAGAGTAATAAATTTAATTAACGCCTCGTGGGAGAACGAGCGTGAAGCAAGCGGAGGTTTAGCAAACAAAAGGCCTCAATGCGCACCGCCCCTTCGAATAGCGAATGTCCTTTAGAGGCTCGCGTCATTCTTGTCACTGAGTGCAAGACACAGGTTCAAAACATGTTTTGGATAAAGTGCCGTCTGGTGCCTTCCCTTCATGAAATGTATTGGGTCCACGAACTGGGAATTAAACAAAAATTATTTCCATTACAATTCCCTGGAAACATTAGGTAACCCACCACGAGTCCATGGTAATGGATTGCTCATACCAGGACGAAACATGTACGACTTCTTGTTCATCCACTCCACCCAACAACCCCCCACCCCCAGCCGTCGCCGAACGGCTCTATCAGACGGATGTGGACGCAAGAGAGAGATGGACATAGTGTACCGAAATTCCTCACTTCAATACTTTAAAAAATTCACAGCCAAAGTCGCTCGCGTTGTCCGTTTCCCGAGGATGTCCAGAGGTGTCTTTGACGAAGACAGCGGACGCATGACATTAACATGGTATTTTTAAAAATAAATTCCCAGGATCAAATTGAAACACTGGATGACTTGGGTTAAATCGATATGTCTGGCGTCCCTTCGTTCAGGTAAATATGCTGCTCAAACTAATTTCACGGAAGTCCCCCTCCCCACCCCCAGGAAACAAAGCTTCCAAGTTTTTGAATAAAAAATGTTTGTTAATATTTCTGTTGTTGTTTTTACATCTTGTTCCTTTTAGTTATTTTTATGGTTATTAAAAATTTTAATGTTTCCCTTACTCACTCGAACTAATCCAGAATTAAGCTGGGAATCTAGCAGCAATTTACAAACCACGCACCAGCCGTAATAAAATATGAAATTTCTAAAAATAAATAATTGAAATTTTATCATTATTTTATTGGGTCCATTCTATCTGTATTTTACTTATGAGAACATTGTACAAAAAGGCCATCAAACGAAGCTGTTTCATCTGGACCAACACATTTATTATCACTACGACAACAAGCAACTCATTAATATCGATGAAACACACACACACACACACATACACAAACGCAGAGAAGGAAAGTCTGGGTAATTAGATTTTCTGTTTAGCTAAAGCCAAAACCGTAAGTACTAAAAAAAATATCGTGTTTCAAAGTTTGTTATCGAAGCCAAGGCCGAAACATTTTCAGGCTCCGTTTTCATACCAAACTCAAATTAGCAACTTCTATTGCACTGCCTCTGGCTGCACTCCAGTGCTGAACTTGCTGGCAATGAAAGGAGATCTTGTTTTGGAACCATTGTCTCTCATTGACGACAAGCAGTAACAGACGTCATAACAGATTTTCTTGGAAACACTACAGGGCTGGAATTAGGTCAAAAGGTCGTGAATCGGTCGAATCTCATAAGGGAGTCAACTAAATGGGGAACTTTGCGTGGCTCTCCGCGTGGTTTTCCACGAGTTCCAAAGGTTCTCGACGAAACTTAGAATGACTTGGTTAAAAAAAATAATTTAATATAAATTTTACTTCTTAAGATGACAATAACTTTCAAATCCGACCGATGGAGCCGTGAAACTGAAATGATTGAGAACCCTCCTCTCAAACTGATTTTTTAGGGCTTGTGAAAGAAACTCCAGAACGCTTATTGTTTTTGAATCATTATTACGGGTTCACGCGTAGGCTCGTCAAGAGCTGTCTCGTAGGGTGGTTTTTAAGGATGGACCCAACCGATTTCTTTGACAAGTCGATTCTAAACTTGTCCGGTAGGATTGTTGTCATTTAGGGCTTAGAAACTGGCTGTCTTTAGTTTGTTGTGTATCCGCTTTTCAAAAGAAAGAAAAAAGATTAGTGCTGCGGAAATTAAGTTATTTTAAAAAATCGATTAAAATTAATATGGTCGATTTAAATTCGATCAAAAATTACGAAAATATTTTTAATTTCCATTTTTCGATTTATAAATAATTTATAATTTATATATTTTTTTTACGTACATACTTTTCCCCGGTATTATTATTATTTAGTTATACGTGCATGCGTAAACTAATAAGTGTTTTCTTCCTTATTTATTGCATATCTGAACGAATTTGCCGTGTTACGTCATACAAGCCAGGAGCCACGGAATTACCTTGACTTAACGGATTTGGCGAAATAATGAATCGTGGCGTAACATGTTCTACATATGCCTTATAAAAATTTAATTAATCGAAATTCATCGGTTAATGGATTGTTAAACTGATCACACATCTTCTCTGTCTCAAAAATCCTCCCGTCACTCACCACCCCCCCCATGTCGAAAAACCTTATTGTCTCTCACACGTTGTCTTTATCACACATCCTCCTTGACCCTATAACACACCGTCACCTATTGTTTCGCACTCTCCCTATCTCTATGGCCAAGCTTGTTTCTCACTCATCATGCATTCTTCCTATGTCTCCCGTTATTCTTTCTCCTAATTTAATCTGATTTACCATCACAACAAACAGCTCTCTATAGCCGTGAGAGCGTTGTACTACATCAGCATATTGAACATAGTTCTCTCAAAATGTTGTACTAAATCAGCTTATTGAACATAGTTCTCTCAAATGTTGTACTACATCAGTATATTGAATATAGTTCTCTCAAAGTGCTGTACTAAATCAGCTTATTGAATATAGTTCTCTCAAATGTTGTACTACATCAGTATATTGAACACAGTTCTCTCAAATGTTGTACTACATCAGTATATTGAATATAGTTCTCTCAAAGTGCTGTACTAAATCAGCTTATTGAATATAGTTCTCTCAAATGTTGTACTAAATCATCTTATTGAACATAGTTCTCTCAAATGTTGTACTACATCAGCATATTGAACATAGTTCTCTCAAATGTTGTACTACATCAGTATATTGAATATAGTTCTCTCAAAGTGCTGTACTAAATCAGCTTATTGAATATAGTTCTCTCAAATGTTGTACTACATCAGTATATTGAATATAGTTCTCTCAAAGTGCTGTACTAAATCAGTTTATTGAATATTGTTCTCTCAAATGTTGTACTACATCAGTATATTGAACATAGTTCTCTCAAATGTTGTACTACATCAGTATATTGAATATAGTTCTCTCAAATGTTGTACTACATCAGTATATTGAATATAGTTCTCTCAAATGTTGTACTACATCAGTATATTGAACATAGTTCTCTCAAAGTGTTATACTACATCAGCATATTGAACACAGTTCTCTCAAATGTTGTACTACATCAGTATATTGAATATAGTTCTCTCAAATGTTGTACTACATCAGTATATTGAATACAGTTCTCTCAAATGTTGTACTACATCAGTATATTGAATATAGTTCTCTCAAATGTTGTACTACATCAGTATATTGAATATAGTTCTCTCAAAGTGCTGTACTAAATCAGCTTATTGAATATAGTTCTCTCAAATGTTGTACTACATCAGCATATTGAACATAGTTCTCTCAAAGTGTTGTACTAAATCAGCTTATTGAATATAGTTCTCTCAAAGTGTTGTACTACATCATAATATTGAACACAATTCTCTCAAAGTGTTGTACTCAGAGCTATGGCGGATTAAGGGGGGGGGGCTGAACGGGCTAAAGCCAGGGGCCCCCGACGGTTTGGGGGCCCCAAAACTTTTTATATTTTATAATAAAAGTGTACAAATGTTTGCACGAACCCTTGGAAATATAATAAATAAAATAAATTAACAAATAGTATCTCTACAACTGGATTTAATTGCCTCCCTTAGAGAACATAGTTTAAATTATTGTTTATATTTTTAATTTTTCTCCGTTTAGACTCTGGCCGTGTGGAGAGAGTAATTGCTTATGATGCAAGCGGTGCCGGGCTCGATTCCCAGCAGTAGAATAAGTTTTTCTTTTCACACTCAATTGTAACCTACCGGCGAACACTTCAAACAGTTATTTCTTCGTGTCCTTTTTTAGTTACAGTCTTATATTAGCTGTTAACAATCATTTTATTTAAAGGGACGCTGGCTGGATAGGGCCCCCGTTTGATTGCAGCCTGGGGCCCCGTGGAGTCTTAATCCGCCCCTGACTCAGAGGCGTCTCTAGGGTTGGTGTCAACCGGGGCAGTAGTTTATGGTGTCACCCCCTCACATTTACTCCATAGAGCTCCTCCGAGTCTTCCAGTGCCTAATAATAACTGGGGGAACATACATAGCTTTATGCAGTCCCATTCTGTATGATACTTTTACATGTTGGTGTCACCCCTTGGCATGGTGGCACCCGGGGCGGCCTGCCCCAACCGCACCCCTAGTGACGTCACTGGTTGTACTACATCAGCATATTGAACACAGAACTCTCAAGCTGAGAGGCCAGATAAACGATTTATGCTTAACTCAATAACCTGTCTCCTCTGACGTCATGTTTCAATCGGCGTTAGGCTAATGGACGACGTCACGTGATTTTGTTTAAAAGTAAAAACAACACGGAAACAAGAAAAGCTAAATCTAATAATACACTGTGGAATATGGCCATTCCGTCTTTAGTTGCAGCTGTTTCACATCGTCCGAAATATTATAATTTAAGGCATTAGAAGTACTTTGTAGTGTCAGCTGTGGGATTAATCTGTAAAGGACATGATGAAGCTGTTTCCGGTGTGGCCAAATCTTAAAAGACAGTGGCTTCGTACGAGTTGTGATTGTCCCAGACCATAATTTCCTAACGGGTTGGGTCAGCGCGCCAGTTATTAAAAAAAAACAAAACAACAAAGTGACCCCGAGTATCGAAAAATTCAGAAAATTTATTATGGTCAGGTGGAAAAACAGACAGCTACAGCAGTCGGAGTGCTGAATAGCAAAAAGCACAGAAACTTGTTCTTGAACATGGTTAGTGATGTTTGCAGGTTCAAGGACTATAACTACGAGGATCGCACGCAATATAGTTTTTAAAAAACCCAACAAAAACAACACATTGACTATAAGAAGCTATGAGAAAAAGAACATCGAATTCATAAATTTCCCGGAAGTTTACTTCGACGTGTCGTAAGCACAGAACAGTGTTAAATGGAAGTAAGGTGTCATTTCTATATTATATAAAATGCTGTTCATTTAAAATTATATGAGTAATTGTATTTATTGTAACAATTTTGAAAAGCCCATAAAAGACACCCTTTTTAATATTAATGGATGGGGGGCGGGGGTTAACGAGTGCACGTTCAACTACGGCGTTCATTTCTTCAAATATTGTAGCAAACATTCTGACAATAGGGATGGTAATAATATAGCGGAAATCTATTTATAGAAATATTATATCTAGGCTAAATTTATCTTTTTTAAGGACAAAATTCATTAAAAAAATTAATAAAAAATACGAGTCAATACGTGAATGTAGGTATATTGAGAATGATTGATCTTATCAGCTAATTTTTAATTCTTCGTTAATTTAAGACAGCTAATTGGACTTGCAAAATAAAAAACAATTTCGTAATTTTACTAAGCTAACAATTTTGAGAACATAGTGATTTGACTCAAAACATTGTTCCGCTAAAATGTAATCTAAAAAAGAACATTACGAAATGAGCTATGACGTTTTCCGGTTTTAGAAATGAAGAACCCTAT
>MUZC01004645.1:136806-166396 GCA_002072015.1 Radix auricularia | reverse complement strand
AGACTATGTAACGATGTAATTCGAGTAGAGGACTGCTTCCGTTTGATAAAGCGGCAGTAGATGTTTTCCATGATGTAATAGATTAAGAGATTATTAATATGATGTATGTATATGATTCATATGATGCTGTTCATGTATTAAGGCCAATTATTTTCATGATGTGTTATGAATGTTTAGTGATTCCATGCCCTGACTTATTTTGATTGTGAGATTCTACTAGCAAGTAGAATCTAACGGAAGAGGGGGGATATGTCAAGGTATGAGAATCACTGTCAATGAATGGTGCTGAGTTGTTACTGAGTTGTCAATCATTGTTGTGAGTTGTCGTGAGAATGTTTTGAACTTTATTCAGTTGACGAACTTTTTGAATGTCAGGCAATGACTTGAGAGTGCGCGCAAGGGCTATATATAGTGTGGGTCTGTGTAGTGTGTGGGAGACGAAAGCAGAGGTGTACGAGACGAAAGAGAGACGAGTGGTAACAGATACGAGAGACTTGTAACGTCAGTGTTGGGTCGTTCGGCCAGAGCTGTGTGTTGTAGGATAGTGTATCGAGGTTTGCTCGAACACTAGAAGGCGGCGACCCTGTATGCCTGTACCGTGAGATCTCAAACGCTGTAAAGACTGTGATCCTGTAAGCTGTATATTGTGATGTCTCGATGGCTGTAGGAAGGATTGTACGTGCACTTATAGTCCAATAAAGAACATCTTCCATTCGACAAGAGTCTGTCTTTATTAAGATAGTATCCAGAACCCAGTACGCAACACCAGGCTGTAATTAGTCTTTTGCCCAAGTCATCACTTTATGGATTTCATTGAAAATATCAGAACAAAACTTGACACAAAAATGATAACTCACGTGTTCAAATAACATAACAAAACGAATACGGCCTTGACAAACAGCATCAGCCGAACTATTTTCGAATTTTGTTTCTAAAGACTCCATGATCAGGTGCAAGTGAACTAATGACGATGGTGATTATGATGGATTCCGTGAACGCAATCGCAAGAGCTGTCAAGAGCACGGAAATTATGCTTCAGTGTTTGAAATGGACTGTTCCAGAGATGTCAGCTTGTATCCAGTGCACAAGAGTATGTCGGTTCAACGATCGTCAAAGGGGTCACCATACCACGAGTTTGGTAGTTCCTTGGTAGTTACATCGGTCTATTAGTTACATCGGTCTATTAGTTACATCGGTCTATTAGTTACATCGGTCTATTAGTTACATTCGGTGTAATATTTACATCCCGTCTAATAGTTACATCCGGTCTAATATTTACATGCGGTCTAAAAGTTACATCCGGTATAATAGTTATCTCTAGTCAAAATCCGGTGTTCAGTACCAAATCCCTCGCGATAATTTTTGTATGTACTATACCAAATGCTCGCAATGGACCTTTCTATAATCTCCAGAGTTGAAGAAAGGTATTCAATTTTATCGTTTAAGGCAAGCTAATCACATTCTTAAAAATTCAAAACTTGGATCCTCGGAGGATGTTAAGATATAAAACATTGTCACTCATCAAGTGACTCTTGAAGAATTGAAAAGATTACATAAAAACAACAATGTATTTTTCCCCTCTGAAGATAAGAATGGCCTGATCTTCGTTGTACCTTATCTATGGAACAAATGAATATACAACAGGCACTACAGTTTGTTAACTAGAGTCATTATCTTATCTTATCGATTACAGATGCTCTCTCTGTACAGAAATTATGGCATCATATGCTATCCATCGTTTAGTCTAGTCTTACATTTTAAAAAAAAAATTTTTAAATGTTGAAAGGATGTTTGGTTTTCTTGTTTTATCAGTTGACCCATTCCACGCACGAATTCCTGATGGGAATTTGTGTTTGCTCTTGCAAGGAGAATAAGAACAAGTTTTTTTTTTTTTTTTTTTTTTTTTTTAAATCTCTAAGTTTATATCTTATGAACAAGTAAATATAATTAACTTGAATCACTTTCTGGCCATAAAAAGCAATTACACACATTGTGACAGGGGGATGGGGGTGTCCGGCCATGTGTGACGTCACGGTGTTTTATGTTAGATTTTAATTATTTTGTTAATAAAAAATATATTTTTGTACGAAAGCGTGGCGTACTTTAGGGGGGGGGGGGGGCCCGNTCCGAGATTTGTGACAGGACGGACGGGGGAGTTAAAAATTGTCAAAAATAGCGTGACATACTTTATGGACGGCCTCAGAGAGAAGACTAAACTGGCCAAATAAAGTTTACTTCTTTCCATGTTTAAAATAATGCAGATGAAGATTTTAATTGTTAAAATACCGACCCCTTCCTCACCCCACGCTAAAACAATATGTATGATATATTGTAATTTATGTGGTTATAATGATATGAATGTTTATTTAATTAGTATATGTATGTTATTATCTCCATGTAAAGCGCTGTGAGCCCGTCTCCTTGCTGGGATACAGCGCTATCTAAATTATCAAATTATTATTAATATGATCATGTTTTTCACAAAAACCATCCAGAAAATCGAAAAATGATCTCAATATTTTCATTAAAGAGGTCCAATTGAAACGATGCAATAATCCATAAACAAAATAATCTTCTACTGTTGACCAAAAATAGTCACTATAATGCAAATGTCCTCTGCTAAAGACGTTCTCTAACATATTGTCAGGAATTTAGGGGGGGGGGAGTCGGCACCCAAGAGACGTTTGGTTCTTTGAGGTTGCGGTGTGGGCTAACAAGGAGAGTCCAGAGGGTCAGTAGACCAGAGGTGCGAAATGTGACGTTCTGGCGCGAAATGTTACCTCGCTTGAATTAGAAAATCAAAGGCGCGCGGGCTTCCACGATCCTTTGATGTAGAAGGGAGGACGACAACTGACCAGGCTGACCAAACGTCTAGTTCTAGTGTCTAGTTAAACACGGGAGTCCAATGGACAGGGGCGTAGGTGTGAACTGGGGCCGTAACTAGGTAGATGAAGGGACGCCGACAACTGGACACGGGTCGAAGCAGCTGACGAGGGAATGGTGCTTAGATCAGAGCGGCTTATATCTGACCGGACCCTGCCCCGTCTTTTCTAGGGGTGGTTTCAGATGATTGACAGTTGACTTTTGGACAATGAAATTTGGGGGCGGAGACTGACGGGTATTAGAGAGGACGCACTCATGAGAACTGGACACACTCAGATGGACACTCGAGATATGAAAGGGACGTAGACGCACCGGCTAGGCTAGTGATAGGTTAGGGATTTGGCTGTACAGATCAATTAGTGTTTAGTGAGAGGAACCATAAATGAAGAAGTGAAGAAATAAACAGAATTGAATAGTGTTCAGCAGTCTTGTAGTATTAGGTGTTTGGAAACCGAGAGTGTGATTAGTAATTACGACTTGAGTGAAAGTAGAAAGAGATATTAGTCCCAAGAGCACAGAGGTTCTTTACAATATATATGAATATATGAATTTTACACTTATCCCAAATAGAGATGATTAGTATGCATTAGCCGTAAAGTATAGTCTTTTAGTCTATTTTCAACAGTCAGCCCGCCAAAAAACAATATTCAACAAGTGACTGTCACGTGTTCTTCAACCTACCATTTGCGATTGGTCGCTAACTTTACAAGATGCCCCGATGCATACTAATTACCAGGACAGCATTGGTTTGTTTATCAGAGCATTCGGTTGGCGTGTGTGTTTATCGTTTTCGATTATTTCTTCCTATCAAACCCTGTCCTTAGTGATCATGTGATTCATGTCGTCTTTTTTTAAAATGTCGCTTGACTCTTAATAATTAAACAACTATTTTCATGTGAACATGTGGGTAGTCACCATCGCTAGCCCAGCTTTTGTGATGTGCCGATATGATTGGGGCCAATCTTAGAATATTTCAAATCTTTTCTAGCACGTCATAATGAGAGCGGCCTGAGGTTGTGGATTAATTTGTTACTTAACAAACATTGCTAATTATTATTATCACATTTGATTCCTTTCGTTATTTTTTTTATATTTTACTATTTACATGGTGTAAAATTATTCAGAAATTTCGATATTCTTTCACAAGCAATTTGAAAAATAACGTAACTATTCAGAAGAAATCTGAAATTCTTTTTTTACTAACTTACTAGCAAAGTACTAAAGAAGCCACAATGTGTAGTGTGCAAAGTTGTTCTCAGTTGTCAGTCTATGAAACCCTCAAACCTCAAATGTCGCTTAGAGACGAACAATTCAGAGCACGTTAAAAGGATTTGGAATTCTTTTGTCGACATGAAAATAATGCAAATAGCAGAGACTTGATCCAATAGGACGTTTTCATCAAACGAGCACGGATTTTGTCCAAGCTTCATGTCAAGTTTCATTAGAATAAAGAACAAGAAAAAGAAATAGTGAAATTTATTATTTGGGATTCCAATGAAGCAGAGATGCAACGAATATCACTGTCTAATAATACTATTTAGTGGCGTTTACCACAAGTGCACCGTAGACGTTAAATGGCAAATTTTAAATTTTTAATAAAATCATGATTTCACCATTTTTTTCCTTCTAGTTGATGAATCAACAGACGTAATAAAGCTCGAGTGCTCAGTTATAATACTTATCTTCATGAAATATATTCATTCAGATGATAACAAAGAAGATTTCTATTTTGTAGTGGAATTGAAACTACTTAAAAAATTGAAGATATTATAGAAAAGATAAGAAAAAATTCTGAGACTGGAGGATTTAATTGGAAAAACGTCTGTGGGGTTTGTACGGATGGTGCACGATCTATGCTTGGGTAAAATGAGGCTTTCGGAAATAATTTAAAGAAATAGCTCCCCTAGCAAGAGGAATCCACTGCATGATTCACAGGTATGCCTCTTACCAGTAAGATTCTTTCGGATCCTCTTTAAGCAATACTTAATTCTCTCATAAAAATGGTAAATTACGTCAAAACTAGAGTTCTTTAAACTCGTCTGTTCAAAGAAATGTGCAAATAATGGATTTTGATCACAAGGTTATTCTTTCCTAAACAGCAGTTCAATAGTTGTCTAAAGGTAATGTTAATTGACTTTAAATTGAAAGATAAAATCAAGTTGTTCCTGAAAGTGACTTGAAAGTGCAGGGGGAACCATGACTGTTGGCTTACTTAAACGACAAAAATTGGTTAAAAAGAGTAGCATATCTCATTGATCTCCCCGAACAACAAAAATGGGCTAAATCTCAAACATCATTGAAAGGAAACAAATTTTATTGCATTTCACGATCATCTCAGGGTTTTTGTATCGAAGCTGCAAAAACTCACCCGAAAATTTGCGTACTGGTAGATGACATGCAATTTCAACCATCACATTAAATTAACTATTATTAAACATAATTTAAATTAAAAAGTAATTTTAAGAACAAACTATTTTGTACATACTTAATTGAAAATGACTTACTTAAATTTCATAGGGATCGCGGGTCACATGACTTTTTATAAAAATGGGTCGCCACCCAAAAAAGGTTGGGAATAACTGTTCTAATGTAATGGAAAACGTTAATGATATGTCTTAAATATTCATCATACTTTATAGTTTAGGCGTGTCCCAACTTTGTGCAAAGACTGCCTTATTCCATAAGTTAAAAATACGTAAGAGCCGTATTAAGATAATTCACATACGTTAATACTAAGTTACATGGTTTTTAATTATATGATTGTCTTTTGTTGGTAACTTTTAAAGAGATATTTTGTGTGTTTATGGGGGTGGGGAGGAAAGGGGACAATACTCTCACGATTTTAGAAACTAAATAAATATCTTATTCCCCGGGTTACCAACCTAGAGGTTGTGACCTTCAAGGGAGTAACTTCGGGTTTATTGAAGGGTCTCCAACTTTTGTTATGCCTTAGCAACAAATTACGTTTAAAAAGAGTAGCATATTTAGCAGATGTATCAGAACATCAAAATAGATTTAAACTGGAACTTCTGGGGGAGAAAACGAATTTTATCGCATTTCACGATAATCTATGCGCAATTTTAGCCAAAATGCAGAATTGGCTATGAAAAATAAATCTTGGACATTGTACAATATTTGAGAATCTCTGCAGCGTGGTAAATGAATCTGAAGGTGAAATAAATGAGTATTTTTAAAAAGGAGATTACATGGAATCTCAAACCCCTTGAAAACAAACTTCATCGTTACTTCGAAGACGAAAATACATTGACACGAAATCCATACTCGGATTGCCCTGAAATAGCCAGCATCCCCAATAAATGACAAAATGAATGTTTGAATTTGCAGCATGATTTCTCAGCACGATACTGTCTGAAAGTTAAAAAAGAACTGCTCGCATAATCCTGGTGCAGTATGTATCAATCATTAAAAAACCGTGTTTGTCTTTCGAGCAGTTTCATTTTCATCTGGATATCTCATCAAGAGAAACATATAGATTCAATTTTAAAGATAACACGAAGAAGGTGTTAACAAAAAACTCACCTCAAATTTTGGGGCTTGTTAGTAACATGAACTTTCAACGATCGCAATAAATTAATTACTAAACAAAATAAACAAATTAAAAGTAACTATCCGACCCGCATCGTAGCCTACGCCGCTAATGATTTGGTGACGGGTACACACAGTTGCGCATGCATGGAGAGCGAGGGAGGGTGACTAAAGTATTAATGTTATGAAAGTAATTGTCGAGGAGCGTGTGTGACTACTTTTCTGTCAGTGAGCACAACAGAGAGCACGAAGTTATTATGCCAATGTCGAGAAACAAAGCTTGCAGTGTTGCGAAGTCATGTTCGGAAAGAAAGTGGGAAATGAACGGGCACAGACACAAACATTTTTAAAAATTAAAAAATTAATGTCTAAGCTGAGGCTTGAACCGACGACCTCCGCGTGTTAGGAGAATGTAATAACCACTACACTATGAAATACATGCTATTCTGTTGTTCTGAAAGAACAAAGTAATTGACCTCATTTGAATGCATTGTTGGTTTCGACGAACCCCCACCCTCTGCACTACCTTTTCTTGCCAGCTGAATGGTTGATATGTTTAGACAGCTTGCTTGGTGTCCAGGATGGTTAAACCATGAGGAGAATTACATATATAGATGTTACAAGTACCTGTATTATTATTTTTTTTAAATAAACCCCCAAAAACAGAAGCCCATTTTTAACTCCAATCTTGACGACTACATAACAAAGTCTGGGTTTAGCAAATCGACTACATCCCCTCATTTCAAGACAGAACGCTTCCAAACCTTTGTTGTCTAAGAAATGGTCATTTACCAGTAGATATCAGTACTTTGTGTTCCAAAATGCAATGTTATCTTTCTGCCTCTTGTACAGGAATTCTACGAAGTTAAAAGCAGATTTTAAACGTTCTAAAATAGAAAACAATTTGTTTCCAACAGTTTGTTTGAGATTCCTTATGCAAAGAAATTCCAAGAAAAAAAATATGTTAAAAACTAAGTGCAAAGGGACAAATATCCCTCCATAATTAATTGAAATCCCTTGGTTTCAAACACAAATTATATTTCACGCTGAATAACAAATTGCTTAAACAAATAATGTTACTATTTTTTTTACTGATTATCAAATCGTTTTTGATAGAATGAAAATTTTAAGTGTTAAATTTGTTTCTCTGCAGTGATCCGTTTTTATTCCTCGCATTGGAATATAGCGATACATGGAAAAGTAAATAAATCTTTGACAAATAAAGGGAATCAACACAGTTCAAGCATTCATGGAATTTATATATTTAGGTCCACAAATTACAACCCACGACATGGTTTTAAAAGAATCAATTCTAGCCACTTGACTTAGTATCGTGACCATAAAGTGTTCAGGACGGTCGATCATACTCTATTACAGCTGGGGGAAAATTTCATGTAGTTTTTTTCTGCTTAACACTATTGAAGTCCAATCAAGCTCTGAAATTTGAACTTAATGCAATTCTTTGGAAATGGTAGGGAATCGGATGCCCAATTTAAAAACACCGTGTTTGAGAAATGACACGGGTTAATTATAAGTCGACAGTGATCGGTGCAGCAAGATTACGGTCAGAATGTTGTTTTGGTTTGAGATGGTGTAAGCAGTGGATGAGGCCAGCTGGGGTATCAAAAAGATGGAAACGGATGTTGATACTTTTTTGTTTGTTGACACGAAATCACTATGGATTAAACCCATTTATGCGATGATGATACTCGGGGCGCCAGTACGGATTAGCAAAAGGTGCCTTAAATAACTTAGCGGTCGCCAACTCTGCAGAAACCTTCAAGTGGACGTAATACTATAGGTAGGTCATTGATGATTGCCCACTTAGCGGGCGGCATTCCTTAACCATAGAGACTCGTATGCCTTGCCGGGGTGGCGCCGAACTTGTAGCGAATCGAACCGGAGAAATTCCACCCCTCCTTGTGAGGTCACTGTTAGTGGGAGGCATTTTCGATCATGTCCTGGATGCCCAGGCGGGCGCTTCAGAAGTGACCGCTCCGGGGGAGGGGGGTCTCTCAACTGTTAGATTCCCTTGGGGGAGGGGATATGGTGGCGGGGGGAGGGTCTTTCCGGTAAAAACCGAGAAGAGCACTAGGCTCGGGGCTGCTGACTTTCTTCCACATGTAGGTTCATACGATGATGAAGTTTGTCGCATGTAATGACATCATAACAACATCACGGAGTTGACATCTCAAAGATAACATCACACAACCAAGGTCACACAGATATTGTGACAGAGACAACTTCTTACTGAATAGACACAGGACTCAGACAATGCCACGAGAGAACTTCTAACAGACTAGTCACATGACTCAGACAATGCTACGAGATAACTTCTAACAGACTAGACACAGGAATAAGACAATGCCACGAGAGAACTTCTAACAGACTAGACACATGACTCAGACAATGCTACGAGATAACTTCTAACAGACTAGACACAGGAATAAGACAATGCCACGAGATAACTTCTAACAGACTAGACACATGAGTCAGACAATGCTACGAGAGAACTTCTAACAGACTAGACACAGGAATAAGACAATGCTACGAGAGAACTTCTAACAGACTAGACAAAGGAATAAGACAATGCCACGAGAGAACTTCTAACAGACTAGACACAGGAATAAGACAATACCACGAGAGAACTTCTTACAGACTAGATACAGGACTCAGACAATACCACGAGAGAACTTCTTACAGACTAGATACAGGACTCAGACAATGCCACGAGAGAACTTCTTACAGACTAGACACAGGAATAAGACAATGCCACGAGAGAAGTAAGCTCTCCGATGCCTAGGATTATTTATTTGTCAAGCTCGAGTATAAGGTCAACGACAACACGTTCAGAAAGTCTCCTTGCCGAGACACCCCTCGAATGCAACGGAACAATAGATGAGGGACGACGAGCTCTGTTGAGACGATCTACGCCGAGTGTCTAAGTGGCCGGGGACCGCAGTCGGGTCTACATACTTTAACAGTCGGAATAAACTGTCTGAAACAGATTCATTTCACCTAGTAATAGGATTAGGATCCGTGATATTTTGTGACGTTGGAAAACGATTGGTCCAAATGTTAATTAAAGGTACAAGTAATGTCTTTATTTATTTTAATAATGTTTTGATTGATGTATTTTTTTTAAAGAAAAAAAAAAGAAAAAAGAAAACTAAAAAACAATACAAAAAAAAAATGTATTAATTATAGTGCCAATTATGGGTAAATGAAATGCATTAATCACTTTAAAGGAAATATAATTCCTTATAAACATTAACTGCATTGCTGAAGTAACTTAGATATAATCAACTTCCCATCGGAGACATAGAAAGGCGTAACTCTTGTTCTTGTGTTATTACTTAACTTATTTTTTTTTCGTTTTGCAAATATATTTTATATAGTGATTTTTTTTAAAAAAAGATTGTTTTTAAATCGTTGCTTTTGTTTCGCGAGATCGAATATTTTCCCTGACTCACATTAGTGGACACATATTCAGTGCCTGCTACAATAAAGTTTTCTTTAAAATTTAAGTTAAAAAAATATGTCATTTGAAAATACTAACCTTTAAAGGACCCGATTTTTTCACAAATATCATGTCATTTCATAAGTCATATGCGTGTCAGCTTGCTTTAGTTAGTATAAATTCATTTGGTTAGACAGACATCTGCATGTAAGCCCAATGCAATGACTGCAAGTCATTTAAAAGACCGTATATGTAAGAAACAATGTCAAAAGTATGTCATTTCAGCCATATTGTTGTTAGCTGACATTAGCTGTGATTTGGAAAATCAATAAGTCGAAAGATGTTGTCTTTATTAGATGTCCATCCATTTGTCTTTATTAGATATCCATCCATTTGTCTTTATTAGATATCTATTCAGTTGTCTTTCTTAGATATCTATTCATTATTCTTTATTAGATATCTATTAAGTTGTCTTTATTAGATATCTATTCAGTATTCTTTATTAGATATCTATTTAGTATTCTTTATAAGATATCTATTCAGTTGTCTTTATTAGATATATATTCAGTTGTCTTTGTTAGATATCTATTCAGTTGTCTTTATTAGATATCTATTCAGTTGTCTTTGTTAGATATCTATTCAGTTGTCTGTGTTAGATATCTATTCAGTTGTCTTTGTTAGATATCTATTCAGTTGTCTTTATTAGATATCTATTCAGTTGTCTTTATTAGATATCCATTCATGCTAATGGAAATGCTGTAACTCTGGGATTTCGCTTTCATTGTCCAACATTCAGCTTCTTTATTTCAACTTTACTTTTCTTTCCAGCTCTCGCACTTGACACCACAATTCATCTATCACACCAGCTATCACTATTTGTCCTCCCCTATAACCTACCATCTGTCTCTTCCTTTTACCTCACCAACCATCCATCACACCACCTCTCACCTTTCTCCCCTGCCTTTCATCATTCACTTCTATCCCGAACCCATTACTCGACCACTCTCTCAGAAAAAACACCGAACACCACACTCACCATTTCTCCACCACCTTTCACAATTTACTCCATTCCTTTCGTTTTGCCCCTCACTCTTACATGTCATCATGGACCCAACCTCTCATGTTGACCTCAACCCCCCTTCCACCTAACCAAGGGTTGCAAGATGTCCGATATTATCGTTTCTTGTCCAATGAAAACATTGAAGCAATACCGGACATTTTATATGTAAATATTGTGCCACAGACAAATTTTCCTTACGAGTGTCCGGTATTTTTAAGACAGACGCCTGGCAACACTTTCCTAACCGTCCACCCCTTACTCAACACAGTAAATAACCCCCTCCCCACCAAGTATTGACCCTCACTCAGGTTCTCACACTGACTTAAAATCAGTTTAGACTTGTTTAGACCTGTGGACTTGGAAAAAAACTTTTTTTCAGCCTGGATATTGGAAGTCGGCTAATGGAATGCTTCTCTATCTAATTGTTTGAGTCGGGGCGCAGTAATACAATTGAACAAATTGCGCGACTCTGTAAGTAAACATTTGTGTCTTGTTTTTGTGTGATGAACCCAATTGGTTGAAGACGAACTTCTCACTTAGTTGAAGACGAACTTCTCACTTAGTTGAAGACGAACTTCTGACTTGGTTGAAGACAAACTTCTGACTTGGTTGAAGACGAACTTCTCTCTTGGTTGAAGACGAATTTCTCAATTGAAGACGAACTTCTGACTTGGTTGAAGACGAATTTCTCCATTGAAGACGAACTTGTCACTTGATTGAGTGATGTTAGTTACAAGTTAGCTTTTGTTTGGGAAACATTTTTCTTGATAAATTGCTTGAATATCACTACGGTTTGATTTTCAAGAATGCAACTGTAAAACAATAAATACTAAACATTCATGGGCCTAAATCCTAGAATATTGAGAACATCCCAAAGTTCTAATTATAATATTTTTTTTGTTGATGTCAACTTCTAAAATCACAATCCCAGACCTATATCAATTAATGTCTTAAATATAGGCAAGCATAACGCCTCAACATACAGCAAATGCTAAGACTAAGAAGAAAACAACAACTTTCATTAGAATTATGAAGATCCAAATATCACTAAACAAATGTAAAAACTAGTTTCTGCTTTTGCCCAGCATATCCCCAGATTCCTGGTCCCTGGTGATGTGCCGAAAGGAATCATTCTCCCCTCAGCCCGATACGGAGACATGAAATCGTTCACCGATTACCTACAATTACAGATGATCTTTTCCGAAAATAGCCATAGGATTGCATCAGCCATGGGTTCTCAAGATTGCGGGATTACAAGACATCTTCAGTGTTATTCCGGTTGTAAAATTCGTGACATTTTTTTGGGGCGATCTTAACATAAATCTGTTACTTAATATTGATGTAACAATAACGTCGAGGGATCTGCTTCCTAAGAGCATGACGGAATCGTGTACGGTCATCGACCTTTTTGAGAGTTTTTAATAAATAAACATCCTATAGAAACTGGAACTTAATTGGCTAATGTGATAAGTAGCTGTTAGAACTAAACTATAATAAATTATTTTAAAAAAAACAACAGAAATGGATTATGATTAAAAACAAAGATATATTAAAAAGTTGAAAGAGATCGGTGATTTTTAAAAATCATTTTAAAATGGCGAAGCCTCTCTCTCCTGCCAGAAATTGGTAACATGCGCATAACATATAATGGATTAAGTCAACCATTTGACCGAGTCGTGGCGTCTCGATTTAACTTAAAGTTTTGCTAGTCGTCTTTACAAAGGTATGACAATAAAAGAGACCCATTGCCCCAACACTAGAATCGCTGACAAAAATTTTCATCTTAAAGCGAAACAGAGAACATTCTCTCGCATAATTCTGAAATAACGGCAATTAAAGATTTTTTATTCTACTTCGTTGCGTTTCCTGTGATTTTTTGAATCCGCTGTGTAAACCTGACGATCAAACGTGATCTTCTGAATGGGAGAAATGTTAGACATGTAGAATAACGCCCTCGGGCTAATTTCGTTAATTGTCTCCCCTTCTATTAAAGTCCAACCAGGTCTGCTGCCTTCTCATATTGTCCGAGTCAGGATTCTCTCACACCCCACCCCTTTATTGTATTTTTAGAATCATGCTTTGAAAATCCACGAAGAAATAGCGTGTGAAAAGGGGTTTTTAAAATAGTTTTTAAAAAGTTTCTCTCACCAAAGACATTGAAAAACAAGGTAAATTATGAATCAATGGGAAGATATCTATCAGTTGGCTACCGAGGATAATCTCAACACGCCAAGAATCTGAACGCACCAAAGTCGTAATTTATCATTGTATCGGGACACCCGGATAAGCAAACATTGCTACATTTTTTAGAAACCTAATATAAGAAACATATGTCAATGTATCTAGAAAACATCCTCCGTGATCTGTGGAAACGGCTCAAAGCTTTATTTTAATAATATCCTTCTATCTCTTATCTTCTTCTTATCTTAGATATACAGACGCTCCTTCTATGCAGAGGATAATTGCGTCCACAGACCATGAGAGATGATCTGTTGGCAAGTGATGCAGCGGTCACAGGCCAAGGCTATAGGGGTTCCACGCATTACCCCAGCCGCCTAACTATTGTCTAGTTAGGTACCCATTCGGAGCTGGGTGACTCGGGGACTCCTCAGGCTCCGAGAACAAATCCTCACTTTCGTGTGGATTCGAACTCGTGACCATCAGTATGACAGTCGAGAGCGCTACCTCTCGACCACCACGTCCCCACTCTCTGCTAGTATATTGTCTGCATCTTGCCTCTGAGCATTGTCTATCTTTACAATAACTATACAATATCGTTTAATCCAGAGTTTTCTATAAATTTCAATTGTTCCCTTATTTATTTTTTACAAAAGATTTTATTTTCGCTGCTCTTTGGCTGACACTTAATTTTGAGACATAAAAAAATTGCTTACATATTTTTTCAACAGAATAGTTAAAAATTCGAGGGAAATACGCAAAATTGACAATACATTTATCCCAGGCGTATAGTTACTTGGCCTTAATTTGAATGTCAAATGTTTTCCTGATGAATTGATAGACACGAAAATTCTATGTTCTACAAAATTGGATTTAATTCCAAACTAAGAGACCGGAGAGTGTGGCTAGACACAGGATGACTCTCTGCTTAAATTTTGGAGTGGCTGGCCTCTCATTCATCCCTGGGTCGGGGAGCTTCAGGATTAGAGATCAGCAGTTGGCAGTGGAAACGGTGGAGTTGCATTGAAATCATTGATATGTTGTTGTTGATGTTGACCCTCTTCGTACATGAGGGGCATCCACCGATCATCGTGGGCTTCTGCAATCCCTCCCAGGGCATAGACCACCTACGAGGGACCTTCAGGCATCTCTATAATGGGATCTTCCATTCATGGCCAATTCTCTTTATATATTGATATATATTTCGATATACATGTTAACCCTCCCCCATCAGATATTACTAACATGGTACAATGGTACATGTCCATTTAACTCCAATGATGTTTGTCATTTAACTCCAATGAAGTTTGTCATTTAACATTTGATCCGTCTTGCCATTAAAATTTGAGACATCAAACTTACAGAGCGTGTATCCAGTATAGCCAAAGATATCACATCCCATGGCATACAACTCAGAACTGCGAGAGCATTTTCAAAATATTTTTGTAGTTGAGTTAATGAGTGGAGTATGTGTGTTTGAAAGAATGAGTATGTGTGTTTAAAAGTATGAGTATGTGTGTTTGAAAGTATTTTTTGTGTGTTTGAAAATATGAGTATGTATGTTTGAAAGTATCAGTATGTGTTTTTAAAAGTATGAGTATGTGTGTTTGAAAGTATGAGTAGGTGTGTTTGAAAGTATCTGTATAAGCTTGTCAAATTATTTTTTCAATAATTTCTTAGTGTGTTTTTCGGGGCCTTTAATTTTGATGGTTGTTATCTAGGCGTAAAGAAGCGTGTTATTAGATGTATTATTGGATATTGTTATAAGCTGTATGATTGAAAATTGTTATACGCTGTATGGTTGGATATTGTTATAAGCTGTATGATTGGATATTTCGAGTAGAATAACTTATATGATTTGATTTGTGTAGTTGGAAAAGTTTTATGATTGGATATTCGGAGTGGGGTAAGTTGTATGATTGAATATGTGGGTGGAAATACGGTGGAATAACTTATATCATAGGAAATTTAAAGTGTGATGTTGTATGTTCACATACTTTGAACCATAATCATGTTGTCGGGCTTGCTAGGACAAAGCGCTATGACCACTGAAACAAACAGCAATCTTTTAATTGATTCTTCTTGAAATCTTTCGAACAGTGAATTAATCAAGTACATGAGTACAATAAAAAAATATTAAGAGTAAGCATAAAGAAATATTTGAACTTCAAGTATTGTATTTCTGGAGATTACACTAAAATATAAAAGTTTCTTGTGTCGGGTCTATCTTTACGTCTCCTTGATAAATCTTTCAATTATACTAGCTCTATGACGTCATCGCGGTCTGTGGGCTAGAGGCGTGGACACCCTGTGAACAAAGCGTCTATCATCTGAAATCCCCCCGCCCTCCCTTAAAGTCTCACTGGGGTCTCTGGAGACTTGTACGATCTTTGGACTCAAGGATTCTCAGTTTGTGTAACTATGCCATTTTATTTGTAGATTGTAGAGTTAACCACACTGTGAGCTTGGATAGGTACAATATAAAACTGAATTATTGGACGTTGGATGTATGTTACGCCTGAAGGTTATACAGTGGTAACTCGGTATACGTCCTTAATCCGTTCCAGGCCCTTGAACGTATAGCAAACTGGATGATTAACAAACTTATTCTTTCCATAAGTAATAGACGGAAAATTATTAATATTTCCCCATGAAAAAAATCACATTCTTATTTACTTATTATACATTTATTGATCTGGTTGTGCCAAATAATTAAACACTGCTTAATAATTAAATAAATACATCGAAAGAACTTTAACGAAATTTTCATGCCTTCCCGTAAACCAAATCAAAAGAAAATTTTCAAAATGCTCAAAAAACCCTGATCTTTGTTTTGTAACCGATTTTCAAACCCTTCGCACCATTTGCATATATATAATAAAGTTTTTATTTTTCACCATCATAGAAATCGTCAATCTCCGCGTTCGTTATGCGGAAACTGAGTCCCAGACACCTACGCAAATTTCTTCCTTTACAATAATCTTTTTAAAAAATAAACCTTATGGTGATCCTAATCATTTTCTTAGTTGATTGTCTCCTTGAGTTAACTTACTTAAGACTCATGTTAAGGGAGTATACTCATAATTTACAGTGAAAATACACTAAATCACGTGATTTATTTATTGCGCGATTTGTTGACGAAGGGGAGGCTTCGCACATTGGTGAAAACGCGAACCTTTAAATAAAAGTTTGACAAAATATTCGATTGCTTACAATTTATTTTATGACATTTTAAATGACTTCACGCGTGTTATGATAAGAGAGTGCAGCATCACATTAAATAAAATCTTAAATGACAATAAAGTGATTTGAAACATGTTTACTTTCAAATAGAAAATACGGCTTTGTGACGTCATGTTTTAGGGGAGGTCTAACGTTTTGTAACGACTTGTGTATGAGGGGGGAGGGAGGGGGAAATCGGCCATAATTGTGTGAAGCACCCAGGTTGAATTTGAATAAGAAGGTCGTATACCAAGCAACAAGTCTCGCGTCCAAACAGAATGTATACCAAGCAACAAGTCTCGCGTCCAAACAGAATGTATACCAAGCAACAAGTCTCACGTCCAAGCAGAATGTATACGAAGCAACAAGTCTCGCGTACAAACAGAATGTATACAAAGCAACAAGTCTCACGTCCAAACAGAATGTATACCAAGCAACAAGTCTCACGTCCAAGCAGAATGTATACCAAGCAACAAGTCTCACGTCCAAACAGAATGTATGCCAAGCAACAAGTCTCGCGTACAAACAGAATGTATACAAAGCAACAAGTCTCGCGTACAAACAGAATGTATACCAAGTTTGACTTATTCCAAAGCAGACCACAGAGACAATATTGGTTATATCTTGATCTATTCATACAATTCTGAATTTTAATCAGCAATTAGCCCATGCAAAATTCATAAAGTCAACACACTTAGGTCTCAGGTCTCTTCAAATCCAGTGGACGAAAGATGCCCAGGTGAAGACCCATTGAATGTCGTTAAGACCTTTGCACAGAGAGCATCATCATTTGTTTATTTCAGAATGAGAACCACTACATATGTAATGGAGTCTACCTGAAAACTTTACTTGATTGAGCACAGAATGCTTCGGATAACTCTAACATCAGTGGTCTCCACATGGCAACCACGAGACGCCATTACTTTAGTAGTGAAACAATTCTTGGCCCAATCATGTTATTATCAAACATTTTCCTTTCTTTAAATACCAAGAGTCATTATTATTGTGCCGATGAATGAATACTTGTTACAGGGCCAACTATTATTATTAAACTGATCAAAGGAATGGTATATTACTTGGAACGATATATTTCATCTCCAGTAAGCTACGCACGAAATTTTGTTCACTTTGGAGAATTCACTTGCTATTCGTTGAAGCCAAAGGCTAAAAACAACAAAGAAAAGGGTCATTTTTTTTTTTTTTGGGTTGGGGGGATGATAACAAACGAGATAAATCTTATTAACGCTTGAGAACACAGATAAAAATGTTTTGGAAAGATTCTGTAACTTGGAAGAAAACATACAAACATATTTTAGATGAGATTCGGTGGATAGGAAGGAGCCATGGACACATTTTCCGAAACTTTCGGCATGAATTTAATCAGTGACATGAATGGACACACACACCTGATTTAACCTGATCCCATTGCAAATGTCGGTGACATGGAAAGTGAGTGAATGTGGGGCTACATGATGGAGACATCGTGACACATTTGAAGAATTTGTACATGTTTATTCGTACAATTTGAACTCTTTTAGTCGTTACATTTGTACAATTTGTACATGTTTTAGTCGTTACATTTGTACAATTTGTACTTCTTCATTCGTTACATTTGTACAATTTGAACTGTTTTAGTCGTTACATTTGTACAATTTGTACATGTTTTAGTCGTTATTTGTAAAGTTTGTACATGTTTTAGTCGTTATTTGTAAAGTTTGTACATGTTTTAGTCGTTACATTTGTACAATTTGTACATGTTTTAGTCGTTACATTTGTACAATTTGTACTTCTTCATTCGTTACATTTGTACAATTTGAACTGTTTCAGTCATTACATTTGTAAAGTTTGTACATGTTTTAGTCGTTATTTGTAAAGTTTGTACATGTTTTAGTCGTTATTTGTAAAGTTTGTACATGCTTTAGTCGTTACATTTGTACAATTTGTACATGTTTTAGTCGTTAAATTTGTAAAGTTTGTACATGTTTTAGTCGTATTTGTAAAGTTTGTACATGTTTTAGTCGTTACATTTGTACAATTAGTACATGTTTTAGGCGTTACATTTGTAAAGTTTGTACATGTTTTAGTCGTTACATTTGTAAAGTTTGTACGTGTTTTAGTTTGATTTACTTGTCTAACACCGTCGGATTCGGTATCGTGTTCTTTGTTAAAGACCTGGTCGATGTATCGTAAATTGGATGCGGGCCGAAGTGTGAATTGAAAGCATTGTACTGAAATCATTAGGCCATAGAAGCAGTGCGAAAGTGTAAATTAATTCAGCATCATCAATCGTCTTAGATATCATGCTTTAACCTCGAGACCTCGTAATCGAATCGGGTATCGTGTTTCCGGTTCACTAGTTACAAGGGAGATCATTTAAGATTTACACATTGTAAAGGTTTGCACTTCAAGTCCAGATAAGCCCACGTCTTATGTTGTTTCCCCTTAAAGAAGACTTGGAATGGATCAGTTATATAATTGGAAACGAAATAAATCAAAGAGCAAGTAAAAGGGCTTCAGGGTTGACAGAAACATTATTAGTTGAATCTTGAAAGAGAGTGTAATGTTTGTTTCGTTTGTTTCATAAGGAATCGGTGGGAGTTATGGTTTGTAATCCCTCTAAAAAGTGAGCTTTAATGTTTGTCCCTGAAATCTATTTGTAACAAACTCCTCACTATTTGTATCAAAACAAATCCTTGGGCCTCACTATTTGTCTTCAGACAAATCTCTAGGCTTAACCATTTGTATTAAAGCAAATCCCTAGGCCTCACTATTTATATTAAAACAAATCTTTGGGCCTCACTATTTATATTAAAACAAATCTTTGGGTCTCACTATTTATATTAAAACAAATCTTTGGGTCTCACTATTTATATTAAAACAAATCTTTGGGTCTCACTATTTGGATTAAAACAAATCTTTGGGCCTCACTATTTATATTAAAACAAATCTTTGGGTCTCACTATTTGTATTTAAACAAATCCCTAGGCCTCACTATTTATATTAAAACAAATCTTTGGGTCTCACTATTTGGATTAAAACAAATCCCTAGGCCTCACTATTTATATTAAAACAAATCTTTGGGCCTCACTATTTGTATTAAAACAAATTCCTGGGACTCACTATTTGTATTAAAACAAATCCTTGGGACTCACTATTTGTATCAAAACAAATTCCTGGGACTCACTATTTGTATCAAAACAAATTCCCGGGACTCACTATTTGTATTAAAACAAATTCCCGGGACTCACTATTTGTATCAAAACAAATTCCCGGGACTCACTATTTGTATTAAAACAAATCTCAATTTGTTTTTGTTTGTATAGCCATTCGAGTTGAGGGTTAAACAGTTTGTATCAAAATAAATCTGGGGGGGGGGGGGTTTGAACTGGTGGCCATACGTCTCCGAATGAGAACGTCTGTTCCTATCCCCAAGAGGAAATGAAATTCGTTCAATGATTATCTAAAGATTTCTCGCATTAGGATTTTTGTGATTGAATGGAGGTTTTCAAGTGCTTGAGATCAACTAGAAGTGCCTCCGACGCTATAAGAAACCAGATCTAAGATCCAGATGTGATGTATTGAAAAAGAAGTGGTGCAACAGATTTAATCAGCCATAAATAAATCAGTGGGGTCACTAAGGGGGGTCAGGTGGGGGCGGGCCGCCCCGGGTGACACCATCACAACGGGTGACACCAAAATGTAAAATTCTGTATGTTCCCGTTACTTGGCGCTGTAAGAATCGGAGGAGTTCTAATGGGTTAGGCCGTGAGGGGGGGGGGGTGACACCATGAGCTATCGCCCCGGGTGACACCAACCTTGGAGGCGCCTCTGAATTAAATGCATCCAGTAAAATAAAATTAAATCCGCTAATAAACATTTGAAAAAAATAAATGAAGTTAAGTTTACTACCGATAAAAAGAGATGGATACAATATTTTAAATTTGGATTAGGCGGATGTTTTTTTTTTCAAAGATGGAGTAGCATGTTGTTGGCATGGACGTGAGGGATGGGATATGGATGTCTAGATTAGGAATGTTTGCCTTTTCGGTTGAAGCGTTGGCTAGGGCTGGTATTAGTGTTGGATGGGTGGTTAGGAAAGGGACTGATGAATTAGTGTTGGGTGGGTGGTTAGGAAAGGGATTGATGTATTAGTGTTGGATGGATGGTTAGGATAGGGATTGATGTATTAATGTTGGATCTATGGCTAGGATAGAGATTGATGTATTAATGTTGGATGGATGGCTAGGATAGGGATTAATGGATTAGTGTTGGATGGATGGCTAGGATAGGGATTGATGTATTAGTGTTAGATGGGTTGCTAGAATAGGGATTGATGTATTCATGTTGGATGGATGGTCAGGATTGGGAGTGTTGACATCTAGATGGAGAAAGAGGTGTGGCGAGGAGATGTTTAAAAAGGTTAATAAGGGCGATGTTAGGTAATCAATTTCGCTCATTTAAAATCATCCAGTGAAAGACATGCTTTGTAAGTAAGGCGTGGATATAAATGTAGATGTGCAAGTTTACAAGGTGCATATGTGTTTTAGTTGTTATCATTTGTAAGGTGTTTGCATGTACAAGGTGTGGTTACATGTAACGTGTGCAGTTGTGTTATGTTTTTCTACACTTAAGGTGTATAAGGTGAAACGACGGGTCTGTATATGTACAAAGTATCACTTGTAAAACCCGTGTGTAAATGTACAAGGTATTACCATGCATAAGCTTTACGCGTCTTTCATGTCGACTAGGTACTTTTAACGACCTACAAAGAACATCTTTATGTTATTCTTCGACATCCCATTTTGACATATCTACATTAAGTATGACGAAATCATAAATACCACTAACCCGGAAGTGATTGCACTCACTCAAATAAGACACGCAAACCTGGAATGACTTTTGACGTCGGACGAAATTAAAAGACTATATGCACACGCACGCACGTACTCACACTCACATACACACAATGAATTGTGACATCAAACTTGTTCGTCTGAATCTGTTACTCTTTTGTTCAGACATAATTATCTTTTCTTGGTAATCTGTTGTTTTCTGCGCGGGAACCAGAGGGGAACATTTCGACTGAGTGTATCAGGAGCCTGTTTTATTTCTCTTTTAAGTTGATTGTATTCGATACTTCACGTGCAACTGTACCATATTTTCTGATATATTATTTCCTGATTTTTGCGCTGGCTTTTCAGTTTTATTAATTCAATTTTTTTTTAGAATTTAGACTTAGTATAAATTAGAATCAATCGTTGATTTAATGTTTCATAATTTAATTTTGTTTTAATACGTTTTATTACGAACATTTATAATCAAATGTTGATTTAATAAATGTTCATAATAAAATCGTGATTTAATATGTTTTATAATTCATGTTCATTAGCTTTCAATTTAAAAGCAGGGAGTCATAAATCTAACACTCGCCCCAAATAAAACTACTCACTATATGCATAAAAATCAACTTTCCGCCTAGGGTGTAATCAGGGTAAGGACAACCCGGGGCGTAACTAGGGTAGAGACGACCAGGGACGAATAAAGATTATGTCTTTTCTCCGCCCTCCCCACAATGTTTTTTTTTAAAAATAAATAATCTATTTAAATGAATGCTTTATAAAATAATATTTTCTCTGCGCACTTTAAGATGTAGGCCTAAACAAAAAATAGAGATAAAAAAAAAGATTTTTTTTTAAAAGCGCGTTTCTATAAGTGGAATAAAAAAAAAGTAAAGAAATTAAACTTAAGTTGAAGTAATTTGATTTAATACGATTAAAAACGTGCGCGGTCGCATATGAACTTTTATATGTGTAGCTCACTCATTCTCTCACTTACATATCTCTCTTTTACCTTCTAAATAATTATAAAGTTATAATTTGTATACCATGCACTATCTTTGTGTTGTATTTCTAAATTGTAATGGGATTTTGGAGCACCCGCCCCACGTTTTAGTCATATTAATCAAAGTACTTGAACTTATCAGTTTTAATTTATTTTCTACTCTTTAGTCCACTTATAAAAACGTGTTGTTTTTTTAAAATCTTTTTAGCGCATTTTCGAGAAGTCGAATGCGCTATTGCACCCGTTTTGTCCGTCCGTCCGTCTGTCATCACCCTAGATCTCAGCATCCATAAGTCCTAGACCCATGATGTACATATGTTTTTTGTATGTCCTGACCTGCCATTTGTGTATCAACACTCAGTTACTCAATCCGTTAAAAAACCCCGTTAAAACTCCCAAAAAACATTGCGAATCGAGAGATAACACTGGCGCAGGCAACGGCCGTCATTGCCGGAAGTCGAATAGCGTGCAAAAAGTATTAGTTTTTTTTTTGTTGACGTCATTAGAATATGTGTAAAAGTTTAGAGAGTTTTACGTCATCATTTGTGGTGACTTCAATCAAGATCTTAGCGGCTCAGGGGCAGAAATTGAAAACTTTTTCGAAACAAGCTTCAACATTCAACTACTTTCAACAAGATTGGCAACCACGATCTATAAAACAACAATTGACGGAGTATTTGGGCGATTAGCTGATTACAATTTAGAATGTTTCATTTATGAGTCCTATTTCAGTGACCACAAACCACTTGTAGTTAGATTAAAGAGAAAATAAAAAATTTTAAAATGTAAAGAAATGACTTTTAAATAATTTTTTTTCAGGTATATTCATTACACAAGAAAATTCATAAATATATGTCTAAAATCTAAACACAATTACTGATAACTACATAATGCTGATATCTAACATAAGTACTGATACATAATACGAAAATGCGCTAACACGTCCTGAGTCCAAAAAGGGACCAGGCTTAACATGATTTTTTTTTTCAACCTCTATTGAAAATCTTTGATACCAAACAACTCATAAGCACCCGCCCAACGTTTTAATAGCACTGGGATGTGGTCACGGGATGAACTCATGTGGCTCGTGAATGTCAACAACAGAAGGCGGGTACAGATGCCATAGAAAGATACACTAAAATTAATTACGGTACGTTCAATCAATCTGAAATTTTGATTCAATGCATTCTTATCCAAGATCTATCTGTGGAAAAATTTTGAGATCTTTAGGACTATCAGAAGTGGTATAATTTTACGTTGGTAAATTTGAAGCTTAGCGGACTGACAAAAAGACAAAAATGAAGTAAGTTAATAAAAGCGTGGTAAAAAAAAAAGCGATGACGTATCCTCACGTTATAAACTACATATTCCCGTTAAATGGGGGGGGGGAATGTAGTCAACTATCAATAAATATTTCTTTAGTCTAACCAAGTAATGATTTTCAATAATGGCCATGATTAACTGTGAGGCCCACGTTCCAACTTTCGTTTAAATGATCAATTATTGAGTTATTGATGAGGCAAACAGCAAAGTGGAGAACAACGCGATTCTAAACTGAAAAAAGAAGAAAAAACTTTTTTTTTTTTTTTGACAACCACATTGTGAAGATGTTTTTAGAATAGCTCCGAAATTTGTTGTTGTTAAATACATTAAGACAATATAAATGTGTGATGGTAAAGATTCGAGTGAGCTTGGCGAAACTTTCGGATTGGACGTTAATTTGTCATCAAGACATAATGTCTAGAATATAAATTAAAACAATTGTTTGTCATCATTCTTGAGAGGCCTGGACTTCTAGAATTTTTTTTATTGTTTGTGGTTTTAATTTGTTGGCAAGGACATTGATTTTTGTGAAGAATGCGTGAGAAATATTCTCTTTACTTTCTTGTTACTTTAATGTTCCCTCAAGTCCCAAGTACTTATGTCAGCAAAGGCCCAGGTAAGCTCAGGTATAAATGGCTTAAAATTAAAGAGATGAGTAACAAAAACTATGTTCCTTTAAAAGATCCTAGGGTTTTTCATTTAAGCATTTGAGCGTGATTTTCAAAACATTTGTTTCTAGTTACAATGCCAACACCGCAGGCGAGAGTTTTGTTCCTTAAATTTGAAGTATTTCAACGGTAGGGCCTATTTCGTATAATCCCACGTTCGCTGTATACAGTACATTTAAGAATACGATTCATCCATTCCACATTATGTCATACACTTTCTAACTCAGTGCTTCTCAATTATTTTCTGTCATGCCCCCCCCCCCCCCAAATAAAGAAGAAAACACTTCGCCCCCCCGCACATCTGTAAATAGTATCATTTGTCTATAAAATTGTTTTAAGTACACCTCTGCTGAGGTCAAACGAGCCCTCCTTTACTGTGCCTCACGCCCCCATGGGGAGCGCGCCCCACTATTTGTGAACCACTGTTCGAACTGAAGTTTCCATTGTAACTATTTGAGATGCTAATAATGCTGTAAGCCCTTCTACAAGCGAGCGAGCCAAGAATCAAAGTGGAGATAATCAGTTACTGGTACTCCTCCCTTCCCCTCCCCCCTACCACCGCACACTACAAGGAACCATAATTAACTTTGAGTCCATCAAACAGCCTGTGGGTAAGTTCCCCTGTCACGGCTTACAGTCAGGGGTCAAGTGGGTCTGGACGATGAAAACTTGGACGGACTCTACAAGAGTACACGGTGTGTGAGATTAATCTACTGCTCAATGGCACTTCGAGTCTTTCGCGGAACCCTTGTGCCTCACAGTTAATTTATTCATAGTGTGCGATTCAAGGACAGAAGATTTAGCACCGGGGCCTGCCCAAAGAGTCTCAATCTTCCTTTGTTCCGACAAGTTAGACAGTAAAATCGGGAAATGCGGGACGGTGACTTTCGTCAGGTCTCTGCCACGGAGTCTCAGCTGTTACGCTTACAACTGCTGATGACGTCATGATACGTTTGTCTGCTGTCATGAAAGGATAACATTTTAAAATATTTGTTTACTCCGCGATTTCAAAGGATTCAAACTACTTGTCATCATGTAAACTGTTCAGGACTGTGGACTACTCTACTTTGTCGTTACGTACGTAGTACAGAAACTGTGGACTTTTCTACATTGTCATTACGCACGTAGTACAGAAGCTGTGGGCTTTTCTACATTGTCATTACGTATATAGTACAGAAACTGTGGACTTTTCTACATTGTCATTACGTATATAGTACAGAAACTGTGGACTTTTCTACATTGTCATTACGTATATAGTACAGAAACTGATGACTCCAATATATCTTTACTCTATACCAGGGGTCTCCAAACTTTTGAGCCGGAGGGCCGCATTAATTTTAAAACAGCAGTTTGGGGGTCAAGTACACATTGAGGTCCAAATAAGAAAGAATCAAAACATAGATGTTGTTTTTAGTTACATATTTTATATATATATATATATATATATATATAATTAACTTTTTAAAAAATATTATGCGTAATATTATTTAATTAGGCATTGTTTCACCTGTATAAGAGGTTATGGTGATATTATTTCCTGGATGCCAAAATAGTAAATATTTCTGGCTTTAGATTTGTTGTCCCTAACAATAAAAGTGACCGAGATTATCGTCAGACAAGTTAGTTCTCAAATTGTTCTTCGCTTATTTCATCCTAGAATATTTCAGCTCACAAAAGTATGCTGTTCCAAACATTGAAAGGCGCCTTTATGCAAAAGCTTTGACATTAGGACAGTCTCCCTGGAACAAAAATTCGTAAAAACTAAATAGCTCTTCTTTGAACTTTCACCTAAGGAGATCATTTGCTTGCAAATCAATGACTTCCAGCTGCAGTTCATTTGACCAACTGGCCACATCTGCTTCTAATGGATTTTGAAATATCGTAACTTCTTCTGCTTTTGAATCCAAGTCAGAAAACCGCTCGTGAAACTGCAGCCGAAGGACTTTGATGATCTCGCATGTAAATAATATGGGGAATTTAGCTGTGGCTTCAGCCATGAAGACCTTGCACTGCTGAAAGAGATTCAAGTTGTTGGCATGTACCTGTTCCAAATACGATACAAGTTTAGATCTGAAGGACTTCAGGTGATTGTAAAGATAAAAAACCAGATTTTTCTCTCCTTGTAGTTTTAGGTTCTTAAATTTTAAATGACCAGTAATGTCTACAGCAAAGGCAAATTTCCATACCAAATCTTTAGCAGGAAATAATGGCTGTGACTTTCCTTTACTTTCTAGGAAGTCATGTATTTCCTTTCTTAATTAAAATACTCTACTTAGAACTTGGCCATCTTACTTCTAGGCAATATGGTAAATCTTGCGATTCTGTGTCTGTATCTCTTAACATGTTTCTGGACTGTGTATGTTTGAGCCCATGTAAACTAATTAAATTCACCACCTTTACCACAGGATTTAGTACATGCTAATGTCCACATATTTAGTTCACAAAGCTTGTTGGTGAATAATACAGTGCAGGAACATTGGTTGTGGAATGTGTTTCTCATTAAACATCTGGTTCACTTGTCCAACCAAGCCTATATCTTAATGCCACTCATGTTCTTTCCTCCATCAACAATCAAGCAAGTGAAGAGGGGCTAGTCCAAGTTATAATCAGCAATTGTTTTTGTCAACTTTTTGAATATATCCTCTTCGGTACCTGTGCTATACATACTTTATAGAGAAGCCAGTTCTTGTGTTATATTCATGTCTTCAAAAATAGTTGAGAGTTGGAACTGCCTTCCAGCTATTCATTAATTGCAATTGAAAAATTGCGAAACTTGCTTGCATGTTTACACGCTTTTATTTCGCTTACTGAGTCACAATGTTTTCACCCAAGTCTGCAACATGGCGAGCAATGGTATTTGCACCCAAAGATACATTTTTACATTCTTTTAACATTTTTGGGCAAAGTTCCCCAGCCAACCACAACAAACATTCCTTCACTCCTTCACCATCTTTAAAGGTTTGTCACTTTTAGCAGGACATAGGCAAGTTTATAACTGGCCTTAGTTAAGGATTCATTTTCATTTTAGGATTTACTGAGCAATTTCATCTGAAATGTGATTTGATTTGTAATATAGAAAATTTTTCAGCATGGACTTTACCATCCAGCTGTGCATATTTCTCCCGATAACGGCGGCGCAGGTTGTATTCTTTCATCACAGCCACGGTTTAATTGCAAATTACACACAATTTTTTCTCGTCGGATTTGAATTATTTAAAAGTCCAATTATCTTGCAATTGCAGACACTCATTGTCTATTTTCCTTTTCCTGAACAAAACGGCCCCGACAAAACGGCCCCGGTCAAAACGACCCCTGACAAAACGGCCCCTGTCAAATTTGACCCGGACAAAATGGCCCCTGTCAAAACGGCACCGGTCAAATTGGCCCCGACAAAACGGCCCCTGTCAAAACGAGTTGTTGCAAGCGAGTTTCTGTGTGTGCTATCAGTACTGCAAAGAGTAGCTCACGCATTAAGAGTTCTGTCGTTTTGGTTTTTGCTCGGAGGCGGGCAGTGTTGAAGAGTCATCCATCAGTTCTGGTGTATAACCAGATTCCATCATTTCTGTCCTTGAACGCGTATCGAAGCATGAGTACAGAGAATATCGCGACAAGTGTTGGTGCGAGTACACAACCTTGTTTAACTCCGCTGCTGACTGGAAAGGCTTCTGACATAGCTCCGACGAACTGCACCGTGGCCTGCATATTTTCATGGAACTGTCCGATGATGGCGTGTAGGTCTGGGGGACATCCGATTTTGTCCAGGATTAGAAATAGTCATTTGCTACTGACTAAATCAAAGGCTTTCGTAAGATCCACAAATGCAATGTATAGTGGCATCTGGTGCTCTCTGCATTTTCCCGACAGCTGCCGTATGGAGAACACCATGTCTATGGTAGACCGACTAGCTCGGAAACGGCACTGAGATTCTGGATAAACTCAGGAGGCTATACTCTGTAATCGTGTTAGTCAATATGTACAAAGTACAGAAAATGAGGACTCCCTTATATTACCTAAAAGATAATGTCATCACGCGGATCGTACACACTATAATGAGTCCAAGACACTACCATCATGTAAATCGTTCTATTGCAAACATATTAACCTCTCAAATGAAGCCACGATTGGTTCAGTTAAACAGACGGCCCTCCCTTAAGACAGACGAATTTTGCGAACGGGATAACACGAGAATGAAACTAACATTTGGTGTGATGTTTACTGTGCTGGGATTTCGCTGTTGTGGATTGTCATTTTGGCAGATGTGTAGTTTGGGTTGTGTTAGAGGTTTGGATGCATCTGTGTCGTTGGTAGTGCTAGAAGTAAGTCGATGGTCATTTTGTTGGTAGTGCTAGAAGTAAGTCGATGGTCATTTTGTTGGTAGTGCTAGAAATAAGTCGATGGTCATTTTGTTGGTAGTGCTAGAAGTAAGTCGATGGTCATTTTGTTGGTAGTGCTAGGATTAAGTCGATGGTCATTTTGTTGGTAGTGCTAGAAATAAGTCGATGGTCATTTTGTTGGTAGTGCTAGAAGTAAGTCGATGGTCATTTTGTTGGTAGTGCTAGAAGTAAGTCGATGGTCATTTTATTTGGACACTGTGATGGAGACTCTGGCGCAGGTTTTCAATATGTTTTCTCCATAAAGTACACGAGAACACAAATTAAAACAGTTGAAAATTCCAACACGCTCGGTTCCTGAAGCAAATCTTCTTATGGTCCACATTGCAGTGTTGCTCTTTTAGTGTTCAAATCCACTTAAAAGACTTATGAGTGAAATAGGTTACCCGTAACGTCATGAAAAAGGTGGCTACTATGGTCAAGTTCAAAGGGGACATCACGCGATGTCTGGAGAGAAGTGGCGTGATGAGTTAAAAAGGGAGACCGCACTTTTGTAAGAGATTACTCATATTATATATCATAGATCATTTATTAGCCGTCTGCTGGTGGTTGAGATGTCTAGTTCAATAACATGACTTTAAGTATCAAAATCAAGTGATCAATAGAACGCTATAAATTATGTCGATGAAATCAATTATTTTTGTGGTTAAAAATATTTTTTTTTAAAACGTCTCATTGCGCTTGATGTGAAATTGTGAATAGGTTTATTAATATTGAATGTTTTATTTAAGTTTCCACAAGAAAATAAAGAGAGATCAGAGAACCGAAAAATAAAATTATAGAGAGTATAAGGGTAGATTGTAGTGAAAGGGGGACAATTCTCACCAAGTAATATAAATAAATAAATATATATTGTTGACCCCAAGATTAACATTTAAATACAAGTTATTGTTTCTAATAAGTATTAGAAATTCCCATGAACTCATTCAGCTGAGGTATTTTGAACAACATTAAAAAAAAAAAAAAAAGAAATACAAGGAAACAAAGAATAGTCGGATTTTTTTTTTTTTGGGTGGGG
>MUZC01004645.1:109688-122303 GCA_002072015.1 Radix auricularia | reverse complement strand
TATATATATATATATATATATATAATAACATGATAATTTATATAGCGATGTATCCCAGCCAGGAGCGGGGTTCACAGCGCTTTACATGGCGATAACAATACATGTATTAATTAAAAAAAACATTCATTCATTCATTCATCATACCCACTACATAAATGACAATACGTAGTACAACAGCTACGTTAAACATTAAAAGAAATGTCGTTTCATTAATTTTGAAAAGATAAAGTTTGAAAAGATGTGTTTTAAGTGCAGTCTTTTCAAGGACAAATTTAATAAGGAATTTAATTAAAGATGCGAGTCAAAATGTTAATTTGGATAAGTATGTATCTTATCAGCTATTTATTAATTAATTCTTCATTAATTTATGACAACTTTTTGAACTTAAACAGAAAAAGAAGTCTCGAAATTATACTACTATAGCAATTGTTAGAACATAGTCATTCGACTGTATTTATGCTTCAAAACATTGATCCGCTAAGATGTAACTTAAAAAAAATAGAACATTACTCATTGACGATAGCCAGATTAAAAATTGACAAGGCCTATTTTAAAATTTATTTTATAGCCCTCAATTATTATTAACTATTGCAGGAGTCGGGTAACTTTTTTATCTGTGAGAGCCATACATTATGTTGAAAAACAAAAAATTTAAGTAAATGTGTGCATCTTGTGTAATTTCAACACTAAAAGTACACTAATTATGTCTCTGAATTCTTTTTAATAAATTTATTATGCTGTTTTATATGCAATTAATATGCAGATCAAAGGAGTCTGAATAAACTTATAAAAAAAAGATAATCCAACATTTGTGTGATAGCCAGATGAAGCCATCAATAGAGCCACATCGCGAGCCATTGTTTTCCGAGCCCTGAACTACAGTAACGTAGTTTTATCCGACTTCCCTTACCCTCGTCACAAGTGGTCACAAACAGTTATACTCTTTTCAAACATGACGTTACAAAGCTGCACTATCACCCCTCCCCCATCTGAATTATTATAGGCATTGAGGACATCAGTACAATTCAACAGCCAGAAACAGCTGAGGCAACTGTTTCTAATTTGATTGTCGCTGAGACTTATTCATTTTCTAAATTGGATATTGGAAGGTATGCCTGGACACACGACCTTTCAAATGAGTTGAAATCGCAGCTGATTCGTGGTTGTTGGACCCTTGGTAAAATGTATGAGTTAAGAGCTGACAGAGAGGGAAACAGAGTTTTTAGTCTTTAGATATGCATGATTATCAAACTATTCACCGTGGCTTTTATACTCACAAATGTTAAAAGGTGTCTTTTGAAATTATTGTGTGTTGTTTCCACAAAAAATAAATCGAGGAATTCAGTTGGCATATGTCATCAAACGATACAAAAAATATAAAGATTTAAACGGTGATCCACGTAGCCACATGCAAAGCACATAACACAAATACAGCATGAAGATGCAACTGCTAGCAGTTTTGTTGCATTATTGAAATCCAAAGCAGTTTTTATAGATGGGCAGTTGGACTCATCATTTAGAAGACAAATTCAAGAAAATCGCAACAAACTGGGTCCCATCATTTCTATAATCCTATTTTGCGGCATGCATGATTTAGCACTTCATGAAAAAGAATAAAAATTCTTGTAATTTTTATGACCTGTTAGAGTTTCGTGCAATCCTGAGATGAAGATCTTGGTAATCATTAGTCAATTGTTTCTGGTAGTGCAAAGTACATCTAGACAACCATGCAAATCACTATAATCGAAATTTGTGGGTCTCTCTAGCGTGAAGACATTGTTCGTGAAGGAAATAATTCACTTGTATTTCCCATACTTACCGAGGAGACAAATGACACTTCAGGCATTGAGTAGATGTAACTTGGTGTTAGATTTGTCAAAGAACAAAATGGGAAAATGATGGTCACAGAAGAATTCATGGGATATATTCCAATTGTCGATAGAACAGCTGAAGGTTTAGCCAACACCATCATTAAAATGCATAAGAATTTGGATTAGATATGACAAAGCTTGTTGGTTAAGGATACTGCTGATGGTCAAAAATGGCAGGTAAAGTAGGAGGAATCCAAGCAATTAGAAAAAATACCCAAAAGCAGCATTTGTACATTGCAGTTCATATAAACTTAATATTGTCGTGAACGATTTAAATAATGTGAAAGCTGTACGAAACACAATAGGAACAATTAAATCAATTAGTGTTTCCCGAGAAAGTGATCAGCGAAAAAAACTAAATCAAAATGGTATTTTTCTAAGTGAAACTACATGGACACATAAATGTAAATGCTGGCGTATTTTTGCTAAAAATGAGACAGAACTTTTATTTACAACAATCAGAATGTAATCAGTTATACTTGCAGATATAATTCTTTTTTTATGTTTGATATGTGTACACTGTCTTCAATGTAATTAATTTGCAGGGAATTTAGTTCAGTTTTCTGTCATTTCTCTTAAATGTAGGGGTGGCAAATGCTCCTCTTGCCCCCCTGCCTACGCCCATCCATGTACCAGTCGTCCACATAAAGCACATATACCATAGGTCCACGTAAAGCAAAGGTCCAGCTAACATCACTAATTGTTGTATGTTACTGGGGACAGTCACACAATGAAGCCCTGGTTTTTATTGAGTCTTGTCTGACCCTTTGACCTTCGTTACGTCCTGAACATGAAAGACAAATGACGTCTCCTACCCGCAGAGTTGTTTGATCTGACGTCAGACGTTCACCAGACGTCCCGACAATCCCCCCGTCAACATCTACAAACATATTAAATGTCCTAACTACTTTTACAGAACCGCCGATAAACCGCCGTCTGGTTTTCTGTTGACATCTTACGCTTGGTGTCTGATCCTTTCACATCTAAGACACTAAATACGATGTCTTGTCTTTTTTGTCGTATTGAGTGTGGTGCTGGTTTATTACTTTACCACGTTCTCGAATTTAGATTTTGGGTATAACATGCCTTAAACTAAAATTTACTCTCTTCTATTGATTTTGAGTATTTGGTGTTAAAAAAAAATACTTGTTCCGTTCATTGACAGTGTTATGATTCTACTAATATCAAATATGTTTGGCATGATAACACCAGGCCGAACACAATCATACGATGCACTCGATTAAAGCAGATAACCTTCAGAACAGGATTACAATTTACTGTTTGACTTCTCCTAGCGATTCCTGTCGGCGCACATATGAGTTCGTTATACACACAGAAACACAATTCTGCATCAACAACAAAAGCCGTACCACCGAAAGGAAATGTCCTTCATATCCAATGCATATTAATTACAACCTTAAAATCATTTTCAAACAAAGACAAAGCATATCTTCCCTGTATAACTGATCGAGGTTTGTTTTTATTTTTAACTAAAGTAAAAAAAAAATAATTAAATCACAGTACATTTTCTGAAGTTCTACCGTACAAAAAATTAGTCTATTACAGCGTTAGTTTGGACTCATTTTCTAATACAATATCATGAACAATGAAAGGATTTTAAATGTCAATATTGGATAACGATTTCAGACATCCACCAGCGTCACTAAATAACTCCTCATAGACGCGCATGCGCATGTCTGTAGTTGGGTACAGAAGGACAGGAAATAGGGGAGACAGGAATATTCAAACACACAAACTTCTAAGCATGTTATCGACATTAGGGATTTGACACTGAGCAAATACATGATGCTCTTAGAGAGGGGGGGATTTCAGATCCACTACATAGAAAACGCATTAAAGAAAGAAAAATAAATGAAAATAGCACCAAGTTTGGTTTTAACAGAAAAAGTTAGGTTATTTGCTGATGATTGTATAATCTATAGAACAATCAAGTCAGAACAAGATAGCAAAATTTTACAAAAAGACTTAGATGAATTAATAAAATGGGAAACTAACTGGAGTATGTCCTTCCACCCAGAAAAATGTCAACTGCTAAGAGTAACAAAGAAAAAGAAACCAATAAATTCAAAATATTTCATTCATGGAAAAGAACTAACCCAAACTAAAGATGCGAAATACTTAGGAGTCATAATAAATGAGAAACTATCTTGGAATCCCCATGTCAATGAAGTTATTAAAAAATCAAACAAAACCTTAGGCTTTATAAAAAGAAACTTTTACAAATGTAACAAAGATATAAAACTAAAATGCTACCTCACCCTGGTGAGACCTATACTAGAATATGCATCTTCTGTATGGGACCCATCCACCAAAGAAAATATTGATAAGTTAGAACAAATCCAAAAAAGAGCTGCCAGATTCATTACTGGAGAATATTCAAAACTGACAAGAGTAACACCGTTAGTTAAATCATTAAACCTTGAAACACTAGAGGATAGAAGAACCAAGAGTAAATTAGTAATTATACATAAGGCAATTAATTCTAATTTAGAAATACAACACAAAGATAACCTAATACAACCCTCAAATAGACATAAAGTTAAAAACACCTTTCTTATTCCATATGCAAGAACAAACACATACAAGTTTTCTTTCTTTCCGTCCGGTATTCGGGCGTGGAATGGGTTGCCTGAGGAAACCAGGAAAGCCACCACTTTATCATCTTTTAAAACTCTAGTAAGAATACAGGACTAAACACAAACCATAGAAATACGTAGGACGCAATAATCTTCTGTACAGAAGGAGCGTCTGTAACATATAAGATAAGATAAGATATAAACTAAAGACATCGTTTCTTACAGAGGTAAAAAAAAAAATCAGCCTGTTTAGATAAAAATAAAAGCATGCTTGGGATGATGTATTTTGTCTGGGGGGTCTGCCAAAGTTTAGTGTCATAAAGATTATGCAGCAAGAAGGCTGCGCGGAGTGGTGGGGGGGGAAGGGGGGTTAAATCTTGTTTATTGATTACAACTCTCTCATGTATAAAAACTAGGGCTGTTATCGATTAATTTAAATTTAATCGTTAACTTTTGAAAAATTACCGAATAATTAATCGATAATTTTGACAAAGCTAAAAATAAGATTATGGCGTCATTAAAACTAAAAATTTTAAGGGAAGTAACAAAAACATGCAATTAATTTTTTAAAATGTAAATATAAGTAGTACAATATAATGTCAATAAAATTAGTTATGAATATTGTTATTCACGAAAAAGCAATTTTAATTTTTTTATTTCATTTTCCTTATAAAAACAGCTTATTTTAAAGTTTACACTTTAAAAATATTTTTTTTTAATGTAGAAAAAAGCAAACTATTATTAATTATCAATAATTTATTAATAAATCGTAAATATTGTTTATAACATCTTCTTACGTATTAATCGCCAATTTATCAATTAAAATGATTTTAATCGATAAAATGTTTTACCGATTAATCGAAAAATTAATCGTTAATTTCCGCAGCCCTAATAAAAACGTTTTCTTTTAAAAATAAGTGATAGATGGATGAAAGTCGACATCAAGTTATCGCGATCTTTATTCGGCTCTACAAAATGGCTCTGGTAATTAAACTTTATTTTGAATGAAACTTTTATTTCATGAAAAGTTTTTCGACCAGGAGAATAAAATAATTAATTGATAACAAAATATTTTTACAATATAGCTAACATCAATGTAAAAAAATATCACCATGAAAAGTACCATATTTTAAATGAGGAAGAAAAATTAGATAAATTAAATTGATTTTTTTTTTAAAAGGTGGAGTTGATCCTCTTAATAATAGTAATGGTATGCTCTCTATGACAGTAATCTTATTACTTTATAAGCCAGTAATCTTATATTCTTTATGTCAGTTATCTTATTACTCTCTAAGCCAGTAGTCTTATGCTCTCTATGACAGTAATCTTATTACTTTATAAGCCAGTATTCTTATGTTCTCTTTGTCAGTTATATTATTACCTTATAAGACAATAATCTTATGTTCTCTATGTCAGTTATCTTATTACCTTATAAGACAGTAATCTTATGCTCTCTGTACCCGAAATCGTATGCCTTTTATTTCAGTAATCTTAATAAGCACTGTTTTTAAGATGACCCTTATAATGTGTTACATTTGGACGTAAAACTTCGAATGTACAATTTCAAATTTAGATTGGCCATCTTTCTCAAAAGAAATCTTATCATAATAACACTAATGGCAACCTTGTTTTGCATGTAAAGAGATTATATTTAAGTTTTATTGGGATCTTGGCCGAAATGTGCTGTATAATGAAAGACTCTAAGTACAGAAGCCATAACAAGATGATAAACATAAAATTATATAAACACGTTTTCTTTTCTATTGTTTTTTTTAAATATTTTTTTTTTAAATTTATTAAATTAAACTTGTTTCCTTAAGCCATTGCCGAAAAAATGTCTCTTTAAGGAGAATTATTTTTGTCTCATAACATTTATTTTCTAGTATCCAAGGCCGATTATTTTAAAACTCCAAGAACTGCCGTCGGCTTTCTGAGTGCCTTGCTCTCTGTGAAATTGGGTCAATAAGACAGTTATATTACGGAAATCATTCACTCTCTTACACACAGCCAAATTAATCGACGCTCAGTCGGGGCACGTCTTTCCTTGCAACTAGTTTCTGTTTGCCCATGGCCACAAAGGCATTCCATTTCAGCCTGTTATTTTTTAGTGCAGCAAAGTTATAAGGGGTCGCCCATAAATGACATCACGCGCCTTAGGGGTAAGGAGTCACGCATTTGTGACGATTTGTGACGAAGTGGAGCGGGTGTTTAAGAAATGTTACGTCACATCAAAACGCGTAACTTTAAATAAAAGTTTCAATTGAATGCTTGATTGCTTGCAACTTATTTAATATCGTTTTCTATGACTTCACACGTAAAAAGATATTAGAGTGCAGACTTACACTAAATACACACTCAAATGACAAACAAACAAAAAATATATATATTTGAACCATTCTCATTTTCAATTAGAAAATGCGGTTTCGGGGAAGGGTTTGTTAAAAGCGTTGTGACGTCTTATTGGAGGAGGGTCTAAGTTTTTGTGACGAAGTGTGAGGAGCAGGGGGGAGAGGTGGTTAAAAATACGCCAAATCACGTGGCGTCATTTATGGACGGCCCCTAAGTCACTCTGTATAGACAATGTAAAGCACTCCATATAGCAAATGTAACTCGCTTTATGTAGCAAATATAAGGCACTCTATGTAGCCTACGTATAGCAAATGTAATGCAATTTATTTAGCCAATGAAATGCAGTCTATGCAGCCAATAAAATGCTTTCTATTTAACCATTGTAGGGCACTAAATGTAGCCAAAATATACCAGTGACATATAAATAAACTTAAAATGTGTTACGATTTTAAATGATTCAAAAATATTTGCTGCAAATAGTTATATACTTTTTTTTTAAAGCAATAGTATCAGCTACACGCTAAGCTATAGTATCAGCTATACGCTAATCTATAGTATCAGCTATATGCTAAGCTATAGTATCAGCTATACGCTAAGCTATAGTATCAGCTACACGCTTAGCTATTATATCAGCTACACGCTTAGCTATGGTATCAGCTACACGCTTAGCTATATTATCAGCTGATACTCACGAACATTGCGGCTTATCATTTCCCTTACGCCTACCCACGAGCTTAAACCGCTGTGAAGCACTGATAGTCACAAGCTCTAACAACAGATCTCACAATTCACCACACAAGAAAACAAAGAACACAAATATAATAACAGCTAATTACAGACACTGCCGCCCATGGTAAAGCTTTGACAAGAGAAACTACAAAGTCATAAAGCAGGAAGACGGCGAGAGGAGACGCTTAGCGATTAGAGCGACTGTAATGGTGGCTTGTTAGAAGTTTAAATTGGCAGGAAGACGACACGATATTTCTTTACTATCTTTAGAAGGCTCCGGGGCTACTAGCTAAATGGCCACCAGAAATATGTCTATTACTGTTCGGTTGGTGCTCTGTGGCGTTCGACTGCTTGGCTGACATATTGGATGGCATCTAGTGTCTGAGATTGGAGGACATGAAGCGAATGTGTGACAGATGGAGTTGCTGTTTGGATGACATGTGGAATGGGGCCGTTCATGATGTCCCACACCTAATAAAAAAACTTAAAAAACACTAGTTTTTGGCTAAAAATCCTTTATATTTGAGACATAATTAAAAGTATTATGTTGAACATAATACCCACGGCACGACAGACTAAAGACTAGCATAAACATTAACGGATCTTGAAAATATAAAAGTTTGATCAATACAATACGCACTACGCGTTCAATATAATACGCATACGCACCGCGCGACAGACTAGCATAAACATGCTACATAGAAATAGAGATAATCTAAAAGTTCATTAATTTAATTATAGTACATCGATCGATGTGAAATTTCGACACATGATTTTTATTGTCGCCACGGATCTGCCTGCAAAATTCCAGCTCGATAGGATACCGAAAAGTTGGATAAAAATTGATCCAAAGTTTTTGTGACAAGCAAGCAATCAAGCAGACGCTACGAGTTAATATAACTGTGACGATGTGTGATGATTTTAAACACACTTCCTCATATGCTAGCGAGCGAATGTACTGTAATGAAATTAATGACATTTTTAATTATCTCTATTTTCTCCATGTAGCGTGTACATTTTTGTGCTAGTGTCGCGGTGCGTATAATATTGAACAAGCTTTTTTTATATTTTCCTGCCGCGCGGTTCAGAGTGTATTATAGTGACCCTCCTTTTAAAAAAAATATTCCTGATCTGTTAATGTTTATGGTAGTCTGTATCGTGGTGTGCATTTTGTGAAACATGTTTTTATAAAAACTTTTTTTCCGTGATCAAATCAAGCGGAAATTTAGCAGACTTTGGCAGCTTTTTTATATTATTTTTAAAAAATAATATTTTTTAAAATTATTTGAGACATTACTAAAATTTTTGTTTGTCGTTCAGTGCGTATTATAATGAGCTTTCTTGCAGTTATGTCTCGCATTTAAAGGATTAATAGTCACACGCTTTTTTTCCCGTTTAAAAACACTTTTATCTTTAAAAATACTTATTAAAAACACAATATATCGTGCACGCATTTAAAAAAAACACCACTACACAGCAGCTAGAATTAAGATAGTTTATTGATTCAAATGAAAGGAAACCATTCATTACGCCGATTTAAACACAAGAGTGTTTCAACAACGTAAAACTCATCAATCATAATTTAGAAAGAAACTCGACTAATTCCCTAATAACAGTGATGATTTAATTAGTGATCGACGATCGATTAGTTTTAATAGGCGCTGGGCAAGTACTGTGGTCAGTTCTATCAGACTAAGGAAAGAGATGATATGTATATAATTTGGTCCTGATACTACGGGATAGAACTCATTTTCATCACACTGATCTAAATTCTCCATAAAAAAATATGGTCAACCATTTTTGAAAAATGTGTTTGTTTTTTTCCAAAAGTATTTTTCTTGGAATAGTTTTTCAAATGGGTGTTACGACACCCCTAATGTAATATTTAAATATTTCTTGAAACGCCTGTTTTACCAAAACACATATTTTTAGTCATTCCTAATTTCTAACAAAACGTTGTAATTGCAGCCCTTACTAATAAAAACCTTTCTTAGTAAATTCTGTTTTTAAATCTTTTATATTAACTCGAGGTTTCTGGTTTGCCCTTAATAGCTTGCCGAAAAAATTTTGGATAGATTTTTAACCCACTTCCTTGTAAGCTAGCGAGATGAAATTTTGCTGGCAGACTCGTGCGGATGATAAAAATGATGTATCAAAATTTCAGATCGATCGAATTAATTAAATTATTGAATTTTAATATTATTTTATTTATCTCTATGTAACATGTTAATGTTTGAGATAGAGTCTCGTGGTTCGTAATATATTGAACAACCTTTCCTGTCGCGCAATAAGGTGCATATTATATTGACAATCCTTGTTAAAAATATATATTCATGATCGGTGCGATTATATTAAACATGTTTTACGAGACATACTAAAATTTTGTATTTTCGGATTGTCTTGCGCTGCGTATTATAATGAACATCCTTATAGTTATGTCTCGTATACAAATGATTTATAGTAAAAAAAAAAAAAAAAAAAAAAAACTTGGTTTTTACGGTTTAAAAAAATCCTTTATTAACTTGGGTCTTCTGCTTGCTTGTGGAAAAAATTTTGGATCGATTTTTAACCCATTTTATCGTAAGCTAGCGAGATGAAATTTTGCAGGCACACTTGAACGGATAATAAAAATGACGTATGAAAATTTCAGATCGATCAAATGTACTGTAATTAAATTAATGAATTTTTAGTTTATCTCTATTTATTTCTATGTAGCATGGTATTTTTGTGCAAGTGTCGCATTGCGTATTATATCGAACCCTTTACAAAAAAATACTTTCCTGTTGCGCTGTTCGGTGTGTATTATATTGACGATACTTTTGTAAAATATATTTCCGATCTGTAATATAAATGTAAATGCTATTAATTGTTAATCTGTCTCGCGGTGCGCACTATGTTAAACATGTTTTATAACCCTTTTCTCGTGATCAAATCGAGCTGAAACTTAGCAGGCAGACTGTAAAAGTATTTTTTACTTTAAAACCTTTATATATTTGAAACATAACTTTAAGAAAAATAGTTTTGGATTGTCGTGCGATGCATATTATAATGAACATTCTTTAAGTTACCTCTCATATGTAAAGGATTTATAGTAAAAAAAAAAACTTGGTATTTTACTTTTCAGTCATAACAGCCCTCTTATAACCGCAATACCTTATTTATATACCCCTAAATATCCAAGACACATAATTAAAACACAGCTGAAAGATGACCGCAAATTAATATCACACCTGATTAATGACCTAATTTATTTATTGTAACTATAAATAAAAAGAATAATAATTATAATTAATACAACCTTTCGCTGTATCGTATTGGTGTCTTTCATATTTGTCAATTTAATCGTTGTTTTACACACAACGATAAATTCCTACACCAAAAGGTAATATTGACGTTAGTTATGCTTCCGATTGTTGAAATGTGTATGAATTTAATAAGGTATTTGTTTACGCCAAGTTTGGGAAGGCTTGAACCAAAGATATTTTATAATTTTCAATATTATTTTTTTCTTGTACTTTCTTTAGAAAACACATTTATTTTCTGATTTCTCTCTCTGCTGTCATCGTTCACTGTGAAATACGTCAGTAGGCGATACGCCTTTCGACAATCAACAACCGTTTTTTAAATTTAATTTTTAAAATTACTTTTTGCGGTTACCTTTTTAGTCAATCAGCTGCAGAAAATTCTCGTCGGTACAAAATCTAACGTTTCATCTGTACCACGGTATAGCGTTATACCAACGGATACGCCAACGGTGCTGGTAACACAGTCCAAGTCAATGATGAGAACGGTTGAGCACAATACCTGGATATAACGTATTTACTTTTTACTCATGGTGACAAACTTAAGATACGGACCAAAAATACTTAGTTTATTAACACCCCCCCCACACACACACACCAGCTAATCTACCGCATAGTTCAAATCGTTCTTTGCCCAGACAAGCAGAGCTGAGAGACCAATAGCCTGGCCATGTCATGAGATGTGAACAGTTGATGTCTTCGTTGGTGTCCTCCAACCTCAGGACAAATTGATTCCTGTTTACCCACCTTTCACAGTTTCCCCCCTGTCCCGGGAGAAATTTCCTTTCCACACAACAGACATTGATGAGGAATAGGAAACTTTGCTCTTCAATATCACTTGTCACTTTTTGGCGGATATATATGTATCTAACATTCGGGTATTCAGTTGGAACAATGTTATGGTGACCCGTCAAAACGACCCCGACATAATGGCTCCGGTCAAAACGGCCCAAGACAAATTGTTTAAATTTTTTCTATAAAAATGTACATCCATTTAAAGCTTTTGTTAACCTTTACACCCATTTAAAAAATGTTAAAATTGTAAAAAATATTTCTTGTGATGTTATTATATTAATTCTTGTCAACAAACAACTTTGACTAACAACTATCAATTAAAGACAATTAAATTCATTCTTGGGATGTCAGCATTATTGTTTCTTGTGATCTAAACCTGACTCTGAATCGGTGAGTAAGAATACGAATATAATACTTGATTGTATTTTTTTAAATTATAAGTTCATCTATTAATCCTGGGCCATTTTGTCGGGGCTGTTTTGTCGGGGCAGTTATGTCGGAGCCCAATTGTCGGGGCCGTTTTGTCGATGAACCGGAAGTTATTCGTGTAGTAATAAAATATGCAGTTTTTATTTTGAGACATATTTCAGCAGGTCCTTGTCCATCCAGCTTAGTACTTGGTCAGATAAAAATCCATTGAATTTTATCAGACCACAAAGTTTGAAGACACATTGATATTTATATAATATTTACACTCAAAACATTATTCCACTAAAAACTAAAACCTTATCTAAACATAGTAATATTGGATATTCAGAATAACTTTTACCGGTTTGTTAAATGACAAACCTTATGGATTCCTAGAATATTTTTTAAAATATACATTTGAACATTTATTTCGTAAGCTTTAAAAATATTTATTAATGTAATGCTTCGGTAAAACACCTATTTAATGACACCCCTAATTTACTATAAAAAGCTGCCAATGAAACTCTCAGTCTACTAACACAAACACACCTATTTAATGACACC
>MUZC01004645.1:85846-101660 GCA_002072015.1 Radix auricularia | reverse complement strand
ACAAAAATAAAAATAATAATAATAATAAAAATAAATAAATAATAATATTAAAAAATTATTAATGAATATTTGTTTCCGCACACATGATAAAAACTTACGGTTGAGATCAAGGCTTTAAAAAAGGAGGTAGAAAACTTAATGCATCAAGATGTTTAATTTGTCTTTGAAGATGGCACCACTTGTCTTTTTTTAACACTGCATCTTACGGCTCGTCAACATCATATCTTGGCATTCAATTCCTCCGTAAAAAATTGAGGCCTAGGGAGTGGACGTTCCATTAATTATATCGGGATTCTTGGGGGAAAAAAAGCGCCTTCCGTCGCTTTGCTGTAGTAGACGGGTTTATCAGTGTGCAACAGGGGTTAGTGAGGTGGAAATTGAAGGAAAGTGTTAAGACAAAGCGTTGTTGTTTTTATTTGATGTGATTTATGTTTTTCAGATCAGGTGAAACGCAAACTCCAATCATGTGATATGCAGCTGGCATGAGGTAAACGAATACCTCAGTGTCTAACACACCGTCATCCTGAGATGAGCCATCAGAGTCAAAAGCGAATGAACCCCGTGGACCAGTCTTTTGATGGGGCCCGGATGTAAGGGGCTCCAAGTTTAAGGGGCTCCAAGTTTAAGGGGCTCCAAGTTTAAGGGGCTCCAAGTTTAAGGGGCTCCAAGTTTAAGGGGCTCCAAGTTTAAGGGGCTCCAAGTTTAAGGGGCTCCAAGTTTAAGGGGCTACAAGTTTAAGGGGCTACAAGTTTAAGGGGCTACAAGTTTAAGGGGCTACAAGTTTTGATACAGAAACAAATTAAAATGAATTATTGATTTATTGATAAAATAAGCTATAGTTCACTATTGCGACTATCTTCATAACTTAAACATACACTTCACCCAAGAGCTGTCGGTACAGCCGATTATTTTGTGAATGACTGATTTTAAAAAAAAAAAAATTAATATTAAGGGCGAAAACAATATTGTAAGATTTTTCTCCACATACATTCTCAGAGTCCGAAAAGAAGTTAAATCTCTATATTATCTATGGTTTATATTTTTATTTTAAAATCCACAAACGTAGCAAATTGCTTTGACCAGGGTAGAGTATTTTTTTAATCTTAACATTTTGAAGATAATAGAGATTTTTTTAAAATTTTTGTTTTTGTTTTTGTTTTTTTTTTGGTTTGCTTTAAATTTTTAGTAAGGCAGGCACGTTGTTCAAATTTTTAATAGGAAATTGCTACCAACATTTTAAACTGGAAGACAACAAACAACAAAGGTTAAACTATTCTCGTCTCGTCAATCCTTTTATTTAGAACGTCTTTAAAAATATGATAAAGGTCAGGTTGTTGGGGGGGAGGGTGGGTGTATAAACAAGCAAACAAGCCGAATAATTCAGGACGGTTATCGTTTTGTGTAAGGTCATTGACTCTTTGGATTTCACCGCAGCTAAGTTTTAATTTTTTATTTTTTATTATCGTTTTATTTGTGTATTGTATGACCTTTGAAAAAGGCTCTTTGCCGAAACGTTCGCTGTTTTTTTACGTCCTGTCAGGCTAACCCTTACCTTGTTTACGTCTTTTCCATTACTTTTTTTTTATAAGCCTTATTGCAGTCTCACCCCTCATTTTGTGTATGGTAACAATGGCATAAAATTAATTAATTTTAGGCTTGTTAAAGTTGTGTAAATAATAAGATATATTAAATCAGTTAACCAAAAACACAAACGCCACAAGTTAGAACAATGACATGTGGAATTGAAACATGAGTTCTTATGGAATCTATCGACGAATATTTTATTTTTTACTAGAAGACCCGGTGCGTTGCAACGATCTCAGTAAAAATGACTATTTAAGAATCCAATGAGTGATATATTTTAAAAACAATTATGCTAGAAACCTAAACGGAAGTATGAGAAAAAGTCAAAGTTTCATAGCAAATGGATAAATAAAATAATAATTTGAAAGCTGAAAAAAAGAAGAAGAAAACGACATTAAAGGGCTAGGCTTTAAAATAAGTGATAATTTGTACTCAAGCTATGTTTCTCAATATTGTGTAAAATTGATTGGGGAATTAAATTATTAACGTGCATTACAAAATAATTTGGGGCCGCCTACCCGAAGGAATGAACATAAAGTGTTCAGTTCCCTATTTATATATAGACTCTTGAATTTTTATAAGCAAAAAACGACATTAAGGGCCCCAGGGCCCATTCACGGCAAGATATAAAGCTCAAAACGATCTCATTAAAATGACTATTTAAGAATACAATGAGTGATAAGTAAAAAAAATTACTATGCAAAAAACCTACACGGAAGTGTGCAAAAAAGTCCAAGTTTCCTAGCAAATAGATAAATAAATTAATAATAAAAAGCCTGGAAAAAAGGAAAAAAAACTAAATTAAGGAGCCGGGCTCTAAAATAAGTAATAATTTATTATATTTTTATCGCCTTTGTACTCAAGCTTTGTTTCTCAATATCGTGTAAAATTGATTGGGGAATTAAATTATTAACGCGCATTACAAAAACATTTCGGTACGCCTGCCCCGAGGCAATGGACATTAAGAGTTCAGTTCCTTATAGAAATTATTTATAGACTCTTGAGTTTTTATGTACTAAGATTGGCAAGATCCGATATTTTCTTAGTAACTCAAGCTAACACTAATTTTGTAAAAGTAATATGAAGGAAAAAACGACATTTAGGGGCCCCTGTGCCCATTCTCCGCAAGATGTAAATTTCAAAAAGCTGTTCGTTTTAATTCAGTTTCATCATTCATATATATATTCCTCTAGATTGTTAAAAATTGAATGGGGAAAATATTTTAAGCATATACCAAAAACAGACATTCGGGGCCCCCGGCCCAAAAGTAAATTACATTAGAAGTTTAGTGCCCTATATCATTTTAATATGGGCTACCAAGATTTTGTTATCAAATTTTGGTTAAGATCAATTCTTTTACACAAAACCTAACGCATAAACTTAGTTAAAGAAAAATAAGACACGATGGGGCCCATTCAGTGCCAGATGTAAAGTTGAAAACACATGTTTATTTCAATTTGCATGATATTGGATATATTTGTCGTTAATTAAAAATTGAATGGACAAAATCTCTTAAACACTAACCACCCACGCCCCTAAAAAAAGACAATTGGCACCCCCAGCCCAAAAAAAAATTGGTCTTTAAAAATTCAGGACCTTATAGTATTTTAATATTGGCTATCTAGTTTTTTATACAAAATTTGGTTAAGATCCATCAATATAGCAAGTAGTTAGCGCTTAAACTAATTTTTATAAAGCTCATATAAGCAAAAATGACATTATGGGCCCCCGGCGCCCCTTTAGTGTTAAATGGAGAAAAAAAGTAGCCAGTTACCATTCTGGAAGGGTACTCAACGGTCTCAAAAATTTTCATGACGATTGGATACATTGTTTAGTCAGCTATAAAGGACATATACTCATACACACACAATATACAGATATATATAGAAGGAAAAACATATTTAGGGGCCCCCGGTCACATTCAGTGCAAGATAACACTTTCAAAAATCTGTTCATTTTGATTCCGTTTCATCATGAATATATTTATCGAGATCGTTAAAAAAAATGAATGGGAAAAATATCTTTAAAATTTACGAAAAAGACATTTGGGGCCCCCCGACCCCGATGAAATGGACATTAGAAGTTCATTGCCCTTTATTATGTTAATATGGGCTACAGAGTTTTTGTATACAAAATTTGGTTAAGATCCATTCATTTACTCAGTAACTAACGCATAAACTAATTTTTATATAGCTCATATAAGAAAAAAACTAGATTAAGGGCCCCAGGGGCCCATTCAGGGCAAGATATAAAGTTCAAAACACCTGTTCATTTCAATATGGATAATAATAGGTACATTTATCATTATTTGTCAAGAACTGTAATAATTAAATTGAGGGATAAAATCTTAAACGTTTACAAAAAAGGTATTTTGGGCCCCCAACCCTGAAGAAGTTGCCATTAGGAGTTTAGTGCCCTATAATATTTTAATATTGACTATCAAGTATTTATATACCAAGTTTGGGTAAGATCCATCAATGTAGCAAGTAGCTATCGCTTAAACTAATTTTATATAGCTCATATAGGCGAAAAACGACATTAAGGGCCCCATGGGCCCATTATGTGCAATATATAAAGCTCAAAACAACTGTTTATTTTAAGATGGATAATAATGGATTCATTTATCATTATTTGTCAAGACCTTTAATAATTGAAAAGAGAAAAAAAAACTTAAACGTTTAAGAAAACAGGTATTTTGGGCCCCCAGCCTCGAAGGAGTTGCCATTAGGAGTTTAGTGCACTATGGTATTTTAATATTGGCTATCAAGAATTTAATCGCAAAATTTGGTTAAGATCCATCAATACAGCAAGTCGTTGGCGATTAAATTATTTTTTATATAGCTCATATAAGCAAAATATGACGTTGTGGGCCCCCGGCAGGGGCGGATTAAGATTGCACGGGGCCCCGGGCTGCAATCAAACGGGGGCCCTATCCAGTCAGCATTCTTAAAATAAAATGATTGTTAACAGCTAATATAAGACTGTAACTAAATTTTAATAATGAAAAAAAAAAAGGAACACGAAGAAATAACTTTGATGTGTTCGCGGTAGTTATAATTGAGTGTGAAAAGAAAAAAAAATATTTGCCCTTGCTGGGAATGGAACCCGATACCGGTAGCATCACAAGCATGTACTATGCCCACTCAGCCAGCGGAACTTCTCGAAAACTGGAAATTTAAAAAATATAAACTATATTTTATATCATGCGAAGTGAATCAATTAAAGTTTTTCGATTATAAGTTACTATCATGTCTGAACGCGATAAGTTGTATAGATAGTATTTATTAATTTATTATATTTTCAAGGGTTCGTGCAAACTTTTGTACACTTTTATTATAAAATATAAAAAGTTTGGGGGCCCGTGGCTTTAGCCCGTTCAGCCCCCCCCCCTTAATCCGCCATAGGCCCCGGCGCCCCTTTAGTGTTAAATGGAGAGAAAAAAAGTAGCCAGTTACCATTCCGTGAGGGTACTCAACACTCTCAAAAATTTTCATGACAATCGGATGAATAGTTTATTCAGCTCTAACGGACAAGCACACACACATACAGACATACTTTCATTTTTATATACATTATATAGATTTTATCGAAGATGCGCACACGTTTTGAATTTCTAATGAAATGCAGTGCGCAAAGAAAGACTTCATAAAAATGGAGATGGGCTATGGTTAAGACTTAAAAAAGGATGTGAATGAAATTAAATCATTTATTTTTAAAATTAATTTTAAAACATAATCTCTTTACGTGAATCGGTTTCCATTCTTTTCTTGCTTTAGTTTAAAAATAATATTGACCTGAGAATTAAATTCGATTAAAATTAATTGAAATCGAAAATTAATATTAATTTATTAGATTTAACATGTGGCACAAAATACATGCTAATACTAAGAACTCCAGAAAGGCAATAACGGTAATCACTTCAAAACAAAGTTTATACATTGAATCTCTCAAATAAATGCTTTTCGAGGATTTTAAGTCAATAAACAGCATGCTTTTTAATCTGAATGAACTGATACCAATAAACATTATTGAGTGCAAATTATCCGTGGAAATATGCTTTAGATCGAATTTCAGCTGACATGGAATCGGTGCTTTTTTTTACAGCGGGAGCTCATGGGAACTGAGTTCCCATACCTTTTTTGTTTTTGGCCAGATTCGTGTATATTTATTTATATAAATAGACTATTATAGTATTTTCTGTTATAAGTTAAAAAACAGATGTGAAATGAGTTACCCAAACATTTTTCGCTAGAAAAAAAAGCACTGCATGGAATAGAGCAAGTTTATTTAATACTGATCTCAAATTTGTTGACCAAAATCGCTAGTTAACTGGTAATATTGAAAGAAATAAAGCAAATTGTTAAGAGTGTTAAAATGATGGGCCAAAAACTGAACAAAATAAATTAATGTTCAGATTTAAATTTATTATATAAATACTACAGGTGAATCTCGTCGTTGGTTTTAGCCAATGATTCACTGAAGAATTATTTGATTTTGGCAACACCAAAAGTTAAACTCGTTTTAATTGAAATAAGCATCAAAAATGTAAAACGTCAAACATTTTCAATTAAGAAAACAACAACACTTGCTGGGGATTAGTCTGTGTAATTTGTTGTTTTTTTTTCTGGGGATTAGATCATGACTCCACTTAACTATCGTCTACATGTCTTCCCTGCAAGTCGGCTGACCATGTATCTTGAATGCATCTTAATTGTTTAATGATTTAACTCAAGGGTGGTCTCATAAATAGCTTCACATCCACCTTAATGGAGAATCTATTCAGTAACGCCTGACATTTTCCTCATCAGTTACTAAAGCATCGTAAAAATCACACAGAAATATTCAATTTTTACAAAGTCAATATTAAAGTACTACAATTTTTTTTTTACTTCCCTTCAAAACATTGTTAAATAATGAGATAATATAGAGAGACAGAGAGAAATAGAAGCAGATAAACTACAGAGACAGAAAGAAATAGAAACAGATAAACTAGAGAGACACGTAGAGAAATAGAAACAGATAAACTAGAGAGACACAGAGAGAAATAGAAACAGATAAACGAGAGAGACTCAGAGAGAAATAGAAACATATAAACTAGAGAGACACAGAGAGATATAGAAACAGATAAACTAGAGAGACACAGAGACAAATAGAAACAGATAAACTAGAGACACAGAGAGAAATAGACAGATAAACTAGAGAGACACAGTGTGAAATAGAAACTAGTCATGAATAGAGAAGAGAGAGAGAGAGAGACATGAGTAAAAGGGCTAATGAGAAGGAGGTGGTCTAAATAAGAGAAAAGATGGAAAAAGAGAGGAAAGTAAAAGATAGATTAAGTTAAGAAAAGAAAGAAGGAGGAACATAGAGGGAGACTTCTAGGAATAAATGAAAGAATGTTAACAGATGGACACATAATTGACAAAAAAGGAAGAAATAAACAGAAAATGAAGATATTACTGTGATGAACCAGCGAGAGAGAGAGAGAGGGGGAGTGGTAGAGGATATTACTAATGCGACTATAAAGAAGATGAAGTGAGTGCAATGTGGAAGAGGGGAAGAGAGAGGCAAAGTGAAGAACACAAGGATATGATTATTTATTGTAAAGTAACAATTTTGGTTGGTACCCGTTAATAAGAAAATTTGCTGTCAAATCTAAAATATTTATTTAGTGTAAATGTTAAGGTTATTATTCCCAATTCCTTTCTGTTAATTTCAGCGTTGTAGAAACGAATTTCATCCTACCAGTTCAGAAAACATTCATCTCTACTACCACCCTTCCATACCAAATATAAAATAACGTTCTTATGATTCTCTTATAATATTTTAAGGTCGATCCTATTCCCTTAAAACATGACATTATTTACTCAGATACTGCCCTGAAGCCACAATTATTTCATTGGTTACACTTCTAATGACCTCAAATCTTGATTGTGACGACGAAGGTCAAAGGTTTCAGGGTTCGCAGTCAAATCGCGATCAAGTGGACCAAATAGTGCCAAATACCATATTATATACGATTAAGTATACCGAAGACCATGTTATATATGATTCAATTGACATGATACCATGTCATAGATTATAGATGATTAATTAGACCGAAAACCATTGTATGCACACGTGTTACAACAAACCTTTTTCTTTAAAGATTTTGGAAAATAAATATATGATAAACCTAATGAATTTTATAATATCTTCAACTTCAAGGTTTTCTGATGGTTTTATGACCACAAATCAACATTGTCGTTTTCACATCATCTTGCAAACAAAATTTGTATAAACCAATTAGTTGTATAAATTAGTGGTATAAATACAGGGCAGATATGTAAAATGTTTGTGAAAATTGTTTTCAAAAGAACTACATGGAAGTTGTTTTTTCAGTAAAAATCATTTGCACTAATTCTGGAACACTCTCCTGCCTTCCATTTACATAAACAACTAATTCAAATTCTTTTATTACACGTCCTAATAATAGCACCTATAATACATAGGGTGGTGGCTTATAGCTTCTTCAAATAAAATCTTCAAAATATTTGCCTACAATTTGTGAGAAATATTAAATCTGTGCATGATAAATAAGATGTTTTTACATTTACACTAATTGAATTATACTTCCCCCAAACATTGTACACATCGGAGATATCAATAACTCTGTAAGGTACCGTACTCTACTCAGTTAAATGGATGTCAAATATTTATGTTCATCTCCCAGAGCCTTGACTTCTGCCGTACATCCACTTAAAATATCTCTGCAAAATCGGAGTGAAATTTGATAAATGAACCCCAGATTTTTATAGAGTTGTTTACTTCCACGTCCTTCCCACAATTCAGAAAGGGTCAAAGGCCATGTGCACTATTTTCTCATGGTTGTTGTAGAGTAGGAATTGGAAAAAAAAACACCAGTACATTCATTACACCGAACTAAATAGACATCCACTGCAAATAAAGATGTTTAGACCAAGTGTTCCTATCACCGACAGGTTTCTCGGGAACAGAACAAAAACGTAATCAAATCAAGTCTGCAGCTCAGACTCCCGTCCCCAGATGAAAGGACTTCCCGACAAATAACGGGAACATTTTTTGTGTCTCTACCCAGACTATCGTCAACAGCTTCCCGGGAATGATGAATTAAATTTTGGTTTGAGGCCGATTAGAAATTTTCGTTTGCTGGAGGGAGTGAGGCGGTTCCTTTGTGTGAGGGAGTGAGCCACGTTTTGTTGTGTTAGAAGTGATGTGGTTTGGCTGTGTGAGAGGTGATGTGGTTTGGCTGTGTGAGAAGTGATGTGTTTTGTTTGTGTGGGGACTTTCGTGGTAAGTTTGCAGAAAAAAAGTGATGTGGTTTTAATGTATGAGGGACTATCGTGGTAAGTTTGAAGAAAAAAGGGATGAGGTCTTAATGTATGAGGGACTATAGGTAAGTTTGAAGAAAAAAGGGATATGTGGTTTGGCTGTGTAAGGGACTTCCAAGGTTGCATATAAAAGTAGGATGTGATGCATTGGTATTCTAAATATTTGTGAGTTATCTTAAGCGTTCATACTGATCAAACAAAGATGAGATCACAGCGGTCCTAAAAGTGGAAGAAAATCAGCAGTCCTGACTCCTGAGCCTGCGCTCTTCACAGCGGTAAACAAGATTCACTAGCATTTAAGTTACCAACAGTGCGTAACTAGAGATTTGGGGACCCAGAGGGCTTGGCCTTTTGGGGGGGCACAGGGGGGCTTGGCCTCTTGCGGGGCCCCATCATTTTGACCGATGGCGTAATATATAATATTTAATGTAAAAAAATCTTTTCAGGCACTCATTTAGGGGCCCCCCTGAAGTGGGAGTTTGGGGGGGGATTTTCAAATTTTGATCCCCCTTCCCCTCCCCTAGCTACGCCACTGCCTACGAAACTATTGATGCTTCAAAGATCTCTGAATCTTTCACTATTTGAATTTGAATGAATGAAAAGTGATGTTTTTGGAACTAGAAAAAATAATTTTTCCTTACCGTTCAATACAAACAGCAACCAGCGTGAGCACCGATGAGTAGAGGGCGCACACGAGGACGGTCCTGTCGACTGAACACGCTGCCTGGCCGAGCTGCCAGCCGTCGTTCATCATAAATAAGACGATCTCAGGTAGTCCGAATAACATGATCAACGAGTCGGCCAGGGCCAGGTTCAGGATCAACATGTTGGTCATGGATCTGAGGGAAGGTAAGCAGGACAGGTTACAAGCGTCAAGGGAGTTAAAGAAAGTGACGAGACTTAAATGTTTGGGGATGAAGGGCTTGTCGTCTGTTGTTTTTTTTTTCTACAACGATAAATCAATTTGCACGTGCGAACACATAAAATTATGTTTTATTTAATATTAATGCATCTCAACTATACCTTTCCCAAAATATTAATATTTAAATTTAAGCACATGTTTTATCATCATTCTGTACAACATATATGGCATGATGAGTTCAGTAGAGGCGGGTATACAAGTATTTGCTATTAGTAAAACATTCCGCGTTGGTCCGAAAATATATTGACATTTAGCAATTCCGTATAGGTATTTCTTAACTGTAACAAAATAAAACAAATGATTATTAAGTTATTTGTTTTTTGCACTGGACCTCCCTTAGATACATGTGAAGCTAATGACATTGTCGCGTTAAAAGTTGCCTTCTCAAGGTGGTTAATTTTAATTGTTGTCTCCCTAAATACAACTCTGGGTAGCGAGGTCAACAGTACGCTCGCCTCACAAGCTGATGGGCGTGGGATCGAGTCCACGTTAAAGCAACTATAAAAATGTGGAGAAATGACTAATACTAAGTAAGTCCTCCGCTGACCTGGAGAGAAATGGTCAAGATTTGTATGTGGGGTTTTATTCTTGTGCCATAAACAATGAGGTTTGGAGTTGAAGAGCTTGCTATCATGACTCTAACGGGGCATGAGTTAAACATTTATTCTCTTGTCATTAATAATTGGGCAATGAATCAATGGATTTCCTTGGAACGATCCGTCTGGTAGACGAGACATCATCAGATGTTGTCGAGTCTCTATGCCTGGATTAGCTTTCATTTGGTTTATGTCACGTCACGGTGTCAAAACTGCTCAACCGAGGCAGGGCCAGCACTGACCAGGGAGGGTAGAGAATATTGAAAGTTTAAAAGTGAAAGGAAGGCTCTCACTTTAAAGCTCTGTAGCCAGACATCACTGCTGTAAGACTAAAAAAGTAGACACGCGTCCCAAGGTTAAACATATTTATTTAATGTTTGTCTTGGGGGCGCGGTGGCCTAGCACTGGACTGCCGAACCGAGGCAAAAGAGAGTCATGGGTTTGAGCCTCGGTGCTGGCAAGGTCCTCGGGGCATTGTGCTAGCCAAACAATCCCTTGCTCGTTAGTGGTGGCTTAAAGAAACTTGTGAACGCTACTGCCATCAACTGAAAACCATCATCCGTGGCACTACAGCCCATGTAGGGCCCTGTCATGCTCCACCACATTCTTCCATTCATATCGATTGATGGCTTTCTTTCTCCATGCTCGAACCCCCTGCTGGTGTAGGTCCATTTCCACATCATCGATCCACCTTAGTCTTGAAAAGGGGTTATTTATATTTTTGGCTGATTTTCTGTCATCAATGTGTTGTCGTTAATGTAAATGGAATTTTGCAAATAATATATTGGCATAATATACAGTTCAGCAAATTCTGAAATCGAATGTGGATGAAAAATAAGTTCACCAAATTACGCGCTCTCTCAAATTTGTCTTAATGATTTAATTATTTAAAAGACAGTGAGATAAGAATGGCGCACCTTGTTTTTCCAGTCCAAGTCCACTAAAAAACAAACAAACAACTTCTGTATTAGACTAAGAATCCGCATCAGAACATGCAGAGAATAAGCTGGCAAGGTGCAAGTCACTCTCCGTACTTATCAATCCATCCTTCTCCCTTTGGTGGGTTTACATCACACCATCCAAAGTTACTCTGTGACATTCTAGCTGAGTGGTGGCAAACCTCGTGGTGGGGCCGCGTGCTACAATTCAACGAACACTCACTTTATTGTATATAGTTGAGTGCCGGTTGATAAGGCTTTGCGCGCCAACTGTGCCACGCGTGCCATAGTTTCGCCATCACTGATCTAGATACATCCTAATTAAAATAACGCGCCTCCGTATCTTCATGGCCTAATTTGCATACATCATTTAATCGGTTAATTGGGTAATTCTGATTAATTTTATTTGTATAACGTATATATAGACCGCGTTAAGTTACGATTCATTATTTTACAAAATCGGTTAAGTCACGGTAATTCCATTGCTTCCAAAATTTGTGACGTAGGCTACCACTGCAAATTTGTTTTGCTATGCAAGAAATAAGAAAGAACAACCTGTTTGTTTACGTATAAAAGTCTAAATAGATAATAATTATACGAGGGAAAAGTATGTACAACAAATATATATTATATATTAATAAACTGGAAAAAAATAGAAATATTATCATAAATTTTTAATAGAATTTTAATCGATCAAAATGAATTTTAATCGATTAAAATTTTTATGATTAAACTATAAATTAATCGTTAATTTCAGCAGCCATGATAAATACTATTTTCATGATTAAATAATTGGTATGATATGATAATCTCTTACATCAATATACACGGTGTGCTCCTAATTCAGGTGAATTCATCCTAAATTCGAGTTAAAAATTCTGGAGAGAGTTGTAACAAGGAAGTGTATTGAAAAATCCCTAAAGGTCGACACGTTTTAATATGATTCATGCTTTCATTTTTGTTTTTCCTCACGTTGCAAGCATTCGTTTCGTCATTACTAAATAAGCAAAGGCAACTAACTATATTTCTGCACGGCAGAAGGCAATGGAACTGCCTCATGAAAATTACAGTGGTCGTGCGTTTGGGATTTTAGAATACACCCAGAGTGCCCTGTGCTTGGAGGATTTCCGTGGAATGAAAAAAAAAACTCCGCAAAGTCCGTCATGTTATTTGTGTGTGCTTAAAATGAGCCGCAATTATCGCAATTTGGCGAAAATTGCTTTCTTGCGTTTCGTCATGCAACCACGGCAACTGCCAAGGGGACATACCTCGCTTGCTGTGCACTGACCTCAAATTGTGGAGCAGAATTGTAAACCGCTAAAAAGTGAAGTAATTTCCGGAGCGTTGGAAAAAAAATCGTCCCTGTGAGCTGTACCGGGACAATTACAACTAGGATTTAAAAAAAAAAAAATTATATATAGATCTATATATATATTTTTTATTTTAAAAAGAAAAAAAAAGTTATCGTATATTCTAATAAGGGGCCGTCCACAAGTATGTCACGCTCCAGGGAGGTGGAGGGGGTGTAAGAGAGTGTGACAGTTTGTAACAGGGGTAGGAAGCATCCGGCTATGTGTGACGTCACGGTGTTTTGTATTACATTTTAATTATTCTAAAAGTATATTTTTGTTTGAAAGTGTGACGTACTTTAGGTGGGGGAGTGAGCTCCAAGATTTGTGACAGTTTGTGACAGGGGGGGGGGATTTATCAATGGTCAAAAATAGCATGACGTACTTTATGGACGGCCCCTAACTGTTTTATGCTAATCTATGAGAATATCGTATAAAATTATCAAACTCTGAAGACTTTTGAGAGACCATAAACAAAGTACAGTACCACCACATCCGGTTATCGGAAATCGCTCAAAAGTCTAATTAAACCGTTGTATTTCATCCAACTAACTGAAATGGTACTCAAGCTCACACACACAGACAGACACACTTACATACAGTAAAGTGTACAAAGTCGAGATTAGTCAATATCTTGATTTCGATTTTCGCACAATTACAATACTCCCCCCCCCCTTGAGGATGTACACATAAAAGCAAACTGTTTAGTGAAACATTTGGCAATATTTTGTGTAACAAATTGTTGGACACATCAAACCATGCAAGGGAGAGCAGAAATGATCCTACATGTGGAAGAAAGTTAGCAGTTCCGATTCTGCATTCTTCATGGGGCTTCCCTTCCTTGAAAACCTCTTCAGCTATCTGGCCCCCTAGGGGACGTAAAAGCTGAGAAGTCCCCTCCCCCGGAGTGGTTGTTTCTGAAGTGAAAAAACGCCTACCACTAAGTTGACCTCCCGAAGGAGGGGTGGAATTTTCCCTATATCGACCCGCTACCACTTTGGCGCCACCCCGGCAAAGCACAGGAGTCTCTATGGTTAGGATCACCGCAAGGCAGAAATCATCAATGACCCATCTACGCTGTGACACCCACTGGAAGGTTTCCTCAGAGCTGACGTCTGCTGCGTTCTTAGCGGTTCCTTTTCCTAATCCGTACTGGCGCTCCTAGTCCTAAACCGGCACCGCTCATGGGGTTGCTAGTAAAATGTAAGGGGACGAAACAGTCACTTAGGAGTAACCCGATCCTCAACGGGTTCTTTGGTTTTCATCATTGGCATTGCATCTAGTTGCTTTCCTTAGATCCATACAGCGACTGTAATCATATGCGACTAGCACCTAACATATAACATATCGGACTGCGGCATTGCCTGCCAGGAGTTGTCGGTTTCGGGTCGTGGTCAGGTCGATGACCCTGCTCGTCTGTCGAGCCACGTAGAGGCCACCCTTCTCGACAGAGAGCAGAAAGAGAAATAATTCTTTTTTCGTGGAAAATAGTCACATTTCTGTTTTTCAGATTAATCCTTTAAACCGCATTTAAGATATCCGATTGATCAAATGCAGCATTACTCATCAATAACATAAAAATCTTTTTATTGCAGAAAAACATTTTTGTCTCCACCTCAGTCAAAATTAAATTTTGAGTTTAATTTTGCAATCAACTGTTTTATATTCCTTGCTCAAAAAAACATTTTTTTAAATGTTTAAACTGCGGAAGTATAATATGGATATTGGATAAAAGTTAAACATATAATTCGACTCTGTATGACATAATATAAGACATTATCTGACCTCTGACATATCTCTAGGCAGTGTCTGAGATTTCATTCACAAGGATCGCATCTTCGACTCAGACAACAACCTCGTACCTGTTTACAAGGTCTCGTGCGTTCGGCCTCGTTTACTTTCAAGCAGGGGCGTCGCTAGGGTTGGTGTCACCCGGGGCGGTAGCTCATGGTGTCACCCCTTCATGATTTAAGGGGGACGTCACGTGAGGTTACCAATTTTCACCCCCCCCCCTTTCACCCGCGTCATACTTTGTCACAAAAACGTAAACCCCAACCCCTTGTTCGCTATGACGTCACAAAGCTTAGACACCCCTCTCCAAAGCCATAATTTTCTCAATAAAAATTAGCATGTTGCAAATAAGTATTTTGTCATTTAAATATGTATTTAGTGTAAGTATGCACTCTAGTATCGTAACACGCGGGGAGCCATTGAAAACGTCATTAAATAAATTGTAAACAATCAAATATTTAAGGTGACTTTTATTTAAAGTTGTGTGTTTTTTTTTTTATGTGACATCACATTTTTAAACACACCCGCCCCCTAGTCACCCATCGTCACAGATGCGTGTCCCCTCCCCCTATGGTTGATTAAAGGGAGGGGGCTGAGCGGGCTAAAGCCAGGGGCCCCTAATAATTTAAATGTCATCATAATGTATAATAACGATGGGCCAATGTTTGTATGAATCCCTGAAAATGCCTTGGAAAGTCATAAGTCAATGCTGCAATTATAAGTAGGAAGTATAACAGAGTCTGGGCTAATCTTTGTAAGTAGTGCAGTGCTGCTCATTTTGTGCCGTGTACAGCTCATTCCCTTCACTTGGTTGGGAAACGTGGAGCAGTTGTCTTCTGCAAAATCTTTATACCTGGCTTGTTGCATCTACTCATCGTCGACAGATACTTCCAAAACACATAAAAGTGATACATGTTAACAAAGCCTTGTCTGACACAAGATGGTCAGCCCGATATAATGCTGTAAGCAGGGCCGGCCTAAGGGAATTGGAGGCCCTAATCGAAGTGAATTTGGTGGCTTAAAATGTAACAGAAAATTATGAAATAAATATTGAAATATTCTTGTGCGAGGCCCCCATTAATAATGAGACTAATCGGAGGCCATAGGTGGTTGCCGGTTTGCTTATGCCTAAAGCCGGCCCTGCTGTAAAGTGTGTTTATAACTCATACTATGAGAATATTGTAAAAGAACTTGCAAGTCAAGAAACACGACTTCAACTCCTTGTGGTCTGGGTAACAAGTATCTTTAATGAATCTTAGAATCAACCTCTGTTACATAGCGAACC
>MUZC01004645.1:58121-84116 GCA_002072015.1 Radix auricularia | reverse complement strand
CCCCCCTCACGACGCCACTGCTTTCAAGCTCACCCTACAACGTGCACTGGTCAAAGCTTGTGTTAGCGAAATCTTTTTGGGTTTACAGCATTTAGCGTTGAGAATTGGTCAACAGCTCCAAAGTTTCATTAGGGGAAAAAACCCGCATGACCTTTCCCCCCAACCAGTACTAATTGACTTCTTAACGCAACTCGCATAACCCTATCAAATATTATGTGGACCTAAGACAAATGAACTTAATTCGCCTCCAAGAGCTACATACCTCAGCCCGCCATCCAACGCGTCTTATCTGTGGCTACTGGACCAGGGCCTTCACTCTTACACTTTGATACACAACATTTAAACCGTTATGGGAATACTATGCACACCACGAAAGCGAATAACACAGACGAAAAACTATCATTTTGCCGGAAATTCATGGGGTTTCCACGAAGGATAAGTAAGAGTACCTTTTTTCTATCTGCTGTATTTACACCCTTCAAGAACTAGATCTATGAGCCAGTGTGTTTGAGATGTACTTTACACAACTTGCGGAAATGATCTTTACTAAAGGCCCTAACGCCAGATCCATAAGTATATCTTTTAAATCCATGCTCAACTTTGTGAGCATCGTTTATTTGTTGAGATTCTGTGATTGTCCATCTGAGTATCTACTGTGGAGGTGGGAGTAAATCTGTGGCCCTTAGGGCCGCCTCTGATGGATCTTTTCAAAGCCTGATAATACAATTGGGGCCGCCTCTGATGAATCTTCTCAACACTTGATGATCCAACACCATGGAATAATATAATACACTATATGACATATCATAAGGCTGTGTCACTCGCCATGTTTTCAATCGATCACGTCAAAGTTCACAACATTAACAATCGCCCCTGGCACTCGACTTACTCTTTAAACGAACAAGATTATGTAATTTTTTAAAATTGTATTTTTAACAAGCTGAGTTTTCCAGATCCCATCTAACGCAATCTTTTTTTAAAAAAATCGCAAACAATTCCAACGAAATAATGGTATGAGATGGAGGGGGGAAGAGAATACTTTTTTTCCTGCATGTACTCTGTGTGCGGAAGCCAATCTTTGGTTCGTCTTTTCTTATGAACATTTTCCTAGCCACAATATTCAGCGACGATAAGGAGAAATCCATCATACTTTTCATGGACTGTCTTGCCGTAACGACAAGTAAAAGTACAAACAAATCGTCAGAGCAAATAGCGATGGTTTACATTCCAAGGACAACACGAAATATTATTGATCGCTGGTCATCAATTTTTTGTACAGTGTGTACTCTCGACAATACCAAGAAATACATTTACAAATCACTACCGGCTCGGTACAGCCGTTCCCTGAAGAAACAAAATATTTAAAGTTAAGAAGTCTAATAAGATGACGTGAAGACTGTCTACAGGAGTGAAAGTGGGGATATGCTTACCGCATATACTCGCATATAAGCCTGCATCGCTTAAAAATAGACCCTCTAAAACTGATTTAAAATGGCCAGTTTTTTTTTTAAAACCCGCATTTAAGCCGACGAAATAATTGCCTAATTCTACTCCATATTTTTGGTTCATAGAAATTTGTGATTGTAAACATGTGAAATGCTTACATTACATATCAGTTCATTTACCATTTGAAATGACACAAAACGTGTTCTGCTCTTTCAACATTGTTTGCTATAATAATATCTGAGCGCCCGCTCATACATTTTTCACAACTGATGATTAACGAAAGTATATTTTTAGAAACAAATGATACATTTTGATATGTCCTTGTGTGCAGTTTGTTTCACGCGCACATAAGCCGACTCCCTGATTTCGTTATTGTATTTATAGCTCTAAATTCGGCTTATATGCGAGTATAATACCGTCCGATATTCTACAAGTTCAATAATTAGAGTTGTTCAAAGGATGAATCTCACGAAAGCGTAATTTTGTTTTCATTTAAAGCAAAATGTTCTCATCTAAATAGTCAGTAAAGTAGGTTATCGAATGTGTATTATCTTACAAGATGTTCATCCTGCGTGCCGCTTTGTGGCCCAGCAGTAGGGTTTGAGGGCTTGATTGCGGCACTCCGAAAAGGGTTCTATATAATATAATTAATTACTATTAGGCATGACTGTTTGCTGTCTTTTATTCATAAATTATTATATTCAAGAAGAACACTTTTTAAAAAAATCATGTTAAGCCTGGTACCTATTGGAATTCAGGACGTGTTAGCGCATTTTCGTATTATGTATCAGTACTTATGTTAGATATCAGCATTATGTAGTTATCAGTAATTGTGTTTAGATTTTAGACATATTTTTATGAATTTTTTTGTGTAATGAATATACCTGACATTTTTTTATTTAACAGTCATTTCTTTACATTTTAAAAAAAAAAATTTTCTCTTTAATCCAACTACAAGTCACCACAAATGATGACGTAAAACTCTCTAAACTTTTACACATATTCTAATGACGTCAACTAAAAAAAAAACAACTAATTCTTTTGCACCCTTTCGCACCACTCTTCAATGCTTGAAGAATTATACATTCGACTTCCGGCAATGGCGGCCGTTCCCTGCGCTAGTGTTACCTCTCGATTCGAAATATTTTTTGGTAGTTTTAACGGGGTTTTTAAACGGATCGAGTAACTGAGTGTTGATGCACAAATGGCAGGTCAGGGCATACAAAAAACATATATACATCATGGGTCTAGGACTTATGGATGCTGTGATCAAGGGTGATGACGGACGGACGGACGGACGGACAAAACGGGTGCAATAGCGATTTCGACATCTCGAAAATGCGCTAAAAAATCCACATCATATCAGTACATTCTGATTATTTGAAACTTAATTTCATGGTGAATTTTTTTCTCGTAAAAACGCATGTTAATGCTTTAACATCAGTTTGTTTTATCTCCTTTTAATCTCTCTCTAAATAACGTTTTCTCTAAACACGCCAAGCAAACATCTCCTTAACCAATGTTCAAACAGTTCTTCTGTACACGAGTCCATACATCGTGCCGTCAACATTTCCCATTCAGATTTTTAGGGCTGACCTTATACTGTAGCGCTAGCGCCCTCTGCTACCCAAACATTTCCGGTTTGGTAGCTAATTGGGGTCATGAATTGTCGCGTGGTCATGTTATGACTGGCTTGGATTTGTGTCTGCAAGGAATGGGCGGGAATGAGCCTGTTCCCGTCCTATTTATTTATATTTTTTTCCTGTGAGAACTAGACTCAGACTCGTAACTAATATCTGTTTGTGGGATTTGTGGGTGCGGGTGGGACGTTTGTGGGATTTGTGGGTGCGGGTGTGTGTGGATTATAAATAGCCATATTGATCGGAGGCTGAGATTTTGCCAAGCTACATTACCCCCCCCTCCCAAAAAAACCCGTTAATAGCTCAATGAAAGGAACAAATGTTGATAGATGGTAAATATCAGAATCTGTTTGTAAACAACATTTTTTTTTAATAACACGTTTGGATCAAGAGAAGGGAGGGAATCCGTTGCGTCGGACTTTGTAGACAAGATTAAATGAAATGCTTCAAACGCCATTAAAGATATGCACACAAAAAAAATGAAAAATATGAAAAGTTCCTCCTACCGAAATGATGGAGGAAACAAAGAAAGCAGTAAGAACAAATTTAAGACTTATTTTGTTTGATAGAGAACGCAACGAGCACGCAAGTCTAGCATGGGTTGTGTTAGCGCAGACTGCGGCCCGCGAGGCCCTCTCATCCGGCCCTGGAGATCTTTTAATCTAAAAAAACCAGATACTATTTTTAACCGGTGTTTACCAGAAAACTTACAAGTTGGGGGGTTAGTAGTCGGCCAACAAACTGCTGTTTAACAGTTAATGCAGTCCTTCGGCAGAAAAGTTTAGAGACCCCTGTGTTAGGGCTATAAAAGTAGCATCCACCCCCCTCAACCCATCCAACAGTGATGTAGCTAGGGAAGGGGGTCCAAATCCGAAAGTCCCCATGATTTCCCACTTGAGGGTGGCCCCCAAAGAGTGACCGAAATTTTTTTAATTAAATGCTTGTGCTTTAATGTTGTACTTTTACAGTTTGCAGACGGCTTTCTCCCCCTCCCGCCCTTATTAGCTTTTTATTAGGATACTTTTAAATGTAGAAGATTATTATTTTTAAAAATCTCATGTGATTCGATTATAAGCCGAATGCCCTTCTTATTCCCTGAAATCCCCTAACCACATAACTCTAATGTCTGTTAATGCGCTGTTAAAGACGAAGACTCAAAATTGCATTGCGCAGTGGACACGGAGACTGAACAACACAGCCGTGTCCAAATATCAACAAGAGAAGACAAATGGAAACAGAAAAGGAAAGGGCTCCGTAATGGTATGTACGAGACAGTGAAGCGCGGCCGTGCGTCGTTTATTTACACGCGTGTAATGGCTGGTATTGAAATATGATGAGATTTTATTTATGGGTCGAGGTCGGAATATAGATTTTTGTGTGTATTAGAGCTATGAAAAGATTATTTATTTGATGTATTTCAATTTAATTATCACTTATGATAAACAAATAGTAGTTTTCTTGTTACAATGGACATCCATAAATACGTAAATAAAAAATAAGAGGAATGCCCCCCCCCCCTTCTACCAGATCACTCGTGTAATGACCTATCCTAAAAGGGGGAGTAATCAAGACATCAAAATATTTTTCAGCATCGATACGTTCGAGCGCACAATTCAATCAATACTCTCTAGATTAGTTAAGTGAATATAGTGGTACCTCGAGATACTTCTTCATCTGACTTCTGCGTTCTAAAAATCTTTTGAAGGACGATGTAGACCACAAGCCCTATATCTGTGATGATCTCCGCTGTGGCTGTCGAGATACGAAATTAATCCGAATCGGGGTGGATTTCGTATCTTGCATTGTTCGTATCTCGAGCTAAGTTTTACATCCGCTCCAAGCAACAAAGAAACAACACTAAAAATGAAAATATCATGGAAAACTATTGGAAAACAAAGTAGAAATCAAATAAAGAATAAGAAAACAATGAAACAGAATAAATTAAATGAAAAAAAGTTTCTCGAGTGAGGTGATGTGGCGAAGTGTCGGAGAAAGTGATAGGGGAAGAGAACGGAGGCAGACAACGTTACGGTAATACGTACGATACACTGAACTTTATGAAAATAATACTTGTGTACAAACTTTGCATGAATAAATGCTAAATTAACACTTACATTTAATGCAACTGTACACTAAACTTACGTAACATAACACTTGGACTTAAATATTTCTTTTCTTTATTTGAAAAAAAAAAAAACACATCTTTTACCACGTTTTAATTAACTTCGTTTCGTTCCTTTTGTCCGTTTGTTCACAACGTAAAATTAACCCCCTTCTAATGGTCCTAGAGATCTCAAAATTTTTCCACATATAGATCTTGGATGACAATGCATTGTATTAAAATTTCAGATCGATCGAAAGTATCGCAATTAAATTAATGCATTTTAAAGTTTATCTTTATGTAGCATATAGCTGGGGTTCTATGTTGACAAATCATGCATTTTTGTGCTACAAACACCAAACCTGGCACAGATGTTCATTTTTTTATGCTGAATAAACTTGAAGTTACTTCAGCAATGTTTTACTTGGTGCTGTTGACATTCACGCGCCACGAGTTCACCACGTGACCACAGCCCCGTGGTATTAAATCGTTGGGCGGGCGCTTATGAAGTGTTTAGTATAAAAATAAATAGAGGTAAAAAAAATAATTTAAAAAAAAAAAGGGATTTTTAAAAAGGGCGTTTTATAAGTTGACTAAAAAGAAGAAACAATTAAAACTTATAAGTTCAAGTTCTTTGATTTAAATTAATATGGCTAATAAAGTGGGGCGGGTGCTTCAAAATCCCATTCTAATTTAGAAATACAACGCAAAGGTAGGTGTTTGGTATAAAAAATTACAGATTTATAATTTAGATGGCAAAAGAGAGATCTATAAGTGAGAGAATGAATGAACTGCATGTATAAAACCTCACAAGCGTCCGTCCCACGTTTTTAGTCATATTAAAAAAATGTACGTGAACTTATAAGTTTTAATTTATTCTTCTTCTTTGCAGTCCACTTATAAAAACGTGGTTTTAAAGATCTTTTTTTTAATCTCTATTTTATTTTCTTTGTTTTGCACTTTCTAATTTTCTGTTTCACTTTTCAATTCCTTTGCCTCAATTCCAACATTTTTTTGTTTGGTCTTCTTTTTTTAAAAAAGTTTTGTTTTTTTATCTTCGCTTAGTAATGGTCGCTGAACAAATGTTGATCCGAGAAAGCTCTTTTTTTTCTACAGCATCCTAAAATGTTTCTGACATTAGTCAGGCAAATATCATGCACTAGATTGTGCCAGGCGCCGTGGCGCCTGCGGCGCCCCCTTTTTTTTAAAGACCAACTAACTTGTCCTTTTTTGATAAATACGAATTATTAAACTTTATGAAATGTACGCAAAGTATTTATTTAATAATAATAATAGGGGTTGTATTTTGCGTACCGATGCACACCAAACAATGACGTCATCATATTAAATATTTTTACAGCGCTCATCAACACACGATTTTTCAACTAAACTAACTGCTGTAGACTGTCGCACATCGCTCCTCAGCGTTACGTTACAAGCATACAGAACCACACCACTGGGTGTTTATATACATTAATTGAATTGTGCAAAAATTGTTGGTGGTGCGTTAGATACATTCAAGGGATACCGAAAGTCAGCTGCGTGGTTTTCATATCTTTAATTTTTTCGTATCTTGGGAAATATTCTTTGAATGGCCTCTTGTCCGTATCTTGGATTTTTCGCATTTCATCTGGCTGTTATTTGGGAATTTCTTTGTTATGTGTATGTGCGGAAGGGGATTGAATTGGGTTATAGAATAACTCTGAAAATTCTAATTAATTTATATTTTAGAGCCGCTGTAAGCTGATAAGGGCAGAGGCGTCATTAAGGGTGCAGGATAAAGGACACGGTGGTCAAGTGACAAGCGCGCTCGACTGGCGTACCGATGGTCACGAGTTCGAATCCATGTGAAGGCAAGGATTTGTTCCTGTGGCCTAAGGAGTCCCTGAGTCACCCAGCTCCGAATGGGTACCTAACTAACAATGATTAGGCGGCAGGGTAATGCGTGGAACCCTCAAAGCCGTGGCCTGTGACCGCTGCATCCCTTGCCAACAGATAATCTGTCATGGTCTGTGGACACAATTATCTTCTGCATAGAAGGAGCGTCCGTATATCTAAGATAAGATAAGAAGGGTGACATTAAAATGTAACATTTTCCCGTTATTTGACACTAGCAGACTCCGGCGAGGTCTTTAAGGTACGTTGTGAGGGGGTGAAACATGTGCTGCCACACTGAGACGTTGTGAGGGGGTGACACATGTGCTGCCGCACTGAGACGTTGTGAGGGGGTGAAACATGTGCTGCCGCACTGAGACGTTGTGAGGGGGTGAAACATGTGCTGCCACACTGAGACGTTGTGAGGGGGTGAAACATGTGCTGCCGCACTGAGACGTTGTGAGGGGGTGACACATGTGCTGCCGCACTGAGACGTTGTGAGGGGGTGAAACATGTGCTGCCGCACTGAGACGTTGTGAGGGGGTGAAACATGTCCTGCCGCACTGAGACGTTGTGAGGGGGTGAAACATGTGCTGCCGCACTGAGACGTTGTGAGGGTGTGAAACATGTGCTGCCGCACTGAGACGTTGTGAGGGGGTGAAACATGTGCTGCCGCACTGAGACGTTGTGAGGGGGTGACACATGTGCTGCCGCACTGAGAGACACCAAACATAGAGACGCCACTGGATAGAGGTAGAGCATAAAGACCTGAGATTGTGAGATTCTCTTATGTGGTAGCAACAAACTAAAACATCAGCTAAGTTTTGTATTACTTTTACTCTGGTATTTCTACGAGCGAGTTTTTTGTTTCCTTTGTTGGCTGACGAAGACTATTTTTCCGATGCATTCGTTGCTTTGTGGTGTCTTGTCGAGCTTACGCAAACCTTTTTCTGTAACATTTTTTTTTTGCTACCCAACTCATTTGCATTCTCACCCTATTTATATCTAGAGCTTTAGTTTGACGAACCGAATTATACGAGTGTCTTACCTAAGAAAGTGTGCTCTTTTATATTAACTTAATAAATGCTCAACATCAACGTCTTAAAAAATAAACTTAGTTAAATATTTAAACATTTAGGTCTTAATACCTGTCAGATCTTGGTCGATGACATGGTATCGGAGCTATTGTGTACCGGAAACAGACTCGGGGAAACAAGTGGCGTGGAAGTGAGCCACCCCCCCTCTAAACAAACACAGTCAAAGTGTGAGTCTGCCGAACCTCTGTGGTAATGAGATGTGTTCAAACAACGCTATCGTCAGTACAAAACACAAATGGGACGGGGGGGGGGGAGCAACAACCAAACAAAACCAATAGAATATGCTAAAATTTGCAAGGATTTTAAGTCTCATGTAAATTCGGGTTTCCTGAACTCATGGATTTCAAATACAAGCACCCCCCCCCCAATGAAATTAATCGATGGCTTCTTTGAAACACGTTTCTTACTACTGCCAAATCATGTTTGTCCAGATGTCTGAATGTCCTGCGTCAATTATTATTTTCGTAACGAGGCTTTCAATAAACGCGTTCAGCATTCTTTGTGCCAATGTGTTAATAACAAGGTGGCTCTGCCTCGGGAGCAGGGCCGGTCTTAGGCCACTGCAACCTATGCGGCCGCAGTGGGCCCCAAACTTTCATAGTCCTCGTTGTTAATAAGCTTCTAAACTTGAAAAAAATTAACTTAAAGTTTAATAATATAAAATAAAAGCCATAATAGAAAAAATATAGAGAAGAAACTATATTAAAATACGTGAACGTTTTTAATGCCAAAACTTCAAACTCCATACTGAATCTAAAGTCATCTGATTCTAATGCCGCAGAGCTGAATAAATATAGGTGCGAGAGTTGTATATGAACATGACACTAATATACTGGTTCTTATACTTGATGCAAGTTTGATTTTAACGTAAGTAAAACTATTGGGGGAAAAAGTTTGCGTACTTAAATGTTTTATTCTTCCGAAGCATCATTATCTTAATTTTAAGTCTTTTGTTTTGAGGCATAAACAAAACAATGATCTAAATTACTTGTCTAATGGAATTAAACTGAGCACACATAAACTCAAAGTAGCCACTCAGGAATAATGCTCAACATTACCAAAGTAGTTTGCAATTTTAAGGAATCAGAAATCAAAAGTAAAAAAATAGACTATTAAATTAAAAACTAATTAAGAATTAATTGCTGTAAAAGGGGAAAAAAGAAGAAAAAAAGAAAAAGTTGCAAAAAGTTCTTGTTAGAATATTTGCCTTTGCCATTATTCAATCCTGGCAAATTTGAATGTTTCTTTTTGAAGTCACAGAGAGGACAAAACTGTTGCAAGTAAATGAAATATTCTTGAACTGATGCATGTGCTTGAAAAGTATGAGGGAGCACTCGAAGAACATCGTGTGAAAAAGGATTTAAAAAAGAACTGATCATCTCAAATTCAAACTGAGCTCATAGCAATTTTAGGAGATAAAGTTCACGAAATACATGTTTCAGGAACAAGTTACCAAATATTGTTCAAGGTATCCGAACCTAACAATAAACGATGAAGCAAATTTTGGTGATCGAAGCGAATATATATCCATGTTATATAGAAAAACATTTGAGAAGAAAGTTTAATTCCTCATAAGATGAGTTTACTGTAGAAATTCATGTGAGGTTTTGGCAGTTATAAAGAGTTTGGGAAACATATGATTTTCGTACACAAGACAATCTACTGGACTTTGAAAATGTGCCTTTAAATAAAAGTATTTAAAATATCTCATATGAAATTGTCAAGCAAGGACTCTTTTACCTCCCGCGTTAAAAAATGAATTCAATATCAGTTGATTTATTCAAGATCAGTACGATAATTTGGCTCGATGTAACTCTAAGATGAATATCACTAACTGGAACTTTCTTTAGAACCGTCTTAATGTAAGGTGTTAAAGGGGCGTCTATATAATAAAAAGTAATTTAAAAATTAATTACGATCAATGATATTGTCTTATTTGTAGCTATTTTGGCTAATGAGCATGACATGGTTGACAAAATTGATACATTAACGTTTGTGTCATTAGGAAAAACAGAAAACTTCAATTTTATCCCCTAAAAAATGGAAGCTTTTCTTTTTATTTTTAACATAAAAATGAACAACTCCTTAATATGACTTTCTAATACAAACTGTATTTTCCTAATAGTTTTTAAAAATAATTTTTGGGGTGGGCGGAAAATTTGGGTTCAGCCCCGGGCGGCACATACCCACGCTACGTCCCTGCTGCCAGTGGCGGCGTTAGGTAAGCGCGGGGCCTAGTGCCAGCAATGACCCCGCGGGGCCAGAGTACTAGTAAAGATCGCTAAGCACCAGTATGCTATGGTATTTAAAAATATGAAATATCTTGATTATTGTGTAATTTTAATACCGCGTGTCACCTTTTTATTAAATTATTAAAAGTTCATTATTTTCTCTGGTCTATAAACAACGGTTTATTCTTATCGGAAAATGACATGCCGGTTACGACGTGATTTAAAATGCAATTTATAGGCAGACATATTGCAAAATAATGCGTTTTGCTAATTGAAAGTGAACTGTGGATGTCGACATGCAGGATAACTTGACCCTAACTTATTACAATAGCTTGTATCACTAACAGTGGTCGCTATGGTAGAGTCCACAGCAGCAACCGCAGGACAATCAAAATCTTGTTTATCTGCTTGTTTTGGAAAGTACCTATCCAGTGCTCCCTTTTGACTTGTGTCGAATTCTTCTCTTAGCTTGCGTTTTTAGCGATTTCTGCGCCTGAGTCATATTTGCGAAATCTATCGCGATCTCTTCCACTCATGTTGATATCGTACAGAGAAATCACTTTGGTGACGCTAATTAATGTTTACGATCGCACCACTACCGAGACACTGCCATTCCGATGACACAGTTTTCTAAAAATAACTATTTTAGAAAATCTATTGTGAATGACGTGTACACAAATAAACGGGATTGGCTGAATGGTACATCTGACCTATTTTCCGCTAACGGTGTAATGCTTTCAAAGACGTCTAGAGCTACGCTACGGAATTTGACCTTCAAAAAGGATTACAAGAGTGCCTCTTTCGTTTCTTTACAATCGTTTCCAGCATACGTTCTACCATCCACTCTTTGGTTCTACATGTACAGGCTATTAACCAGGACGAGACATGTTCAGGACCGAAACGCGGGGCCTACCTAAGCGCGGGGCCTGGGGCAGTCGCCCCAGTTGCCACCCTGAAACGCCGCTCCTGGCTGCTGCAATGTCACTCTATTGAAACTAATACTAAAAAAATGAATAGTTCACGTTGCTCTACATTCCATTCACATCATTTTCAGTTGGAGCTTGTGTCCACTTCTTTCTTAGGCTAGTGCCCTCAAATAAAATGATGAATACCTTATTTTCAAACTGAACGTATCAAACAAAGAATTATTTGATTGATGCCTCTATGTTCAGTTTGTTTTGATGTATAGTTAGAGTGCAAGACACTGGCTGTGTAGTGACTAGACCGTATATTAACTAGACCAGTCCTGTGAAACGCCTCTATAAATAGACATCGTTCAGTCTTTATTCATTACGGTGGCCCTGTAACAATTTCATTAATGGGCATTGAGTGAAATTTGTTGAATTGAACATCGACTGTAACGGGACTCTTTTGAACATTGCCTGTAACTCATCTCATTTAAAGTAGACTAAATTGACTCGTTGAAAATTAACTACTAGATCTATCCCACGGCGTAGCATACGCAGAATTGCTCATAGAGCAAAGAAAGGGGGAAAAGAAAAGGCCCAAACTGCTCGCAGTATGGTAGCCTATAAATAGACTAAGGCGTCATGCTTGCTTTTGTTTCTGACGAATTATCTATACATTATGGAATGGCCCGTAAAAAATGTAGGAAGTTTTATGTATCATATCTTATCTTATATTATCTATACAGTTGCTCCTTCTATGCAGAAGATAATTGCGTCCACAGACCATGACGGATGATCTGCTGGCAAGTGGTGCAGGGGTCACAGGCCACGGCTATGAGTCTTCCACGCATTACCCAGCCACCTAACTATTTTTAGGTACCCATTCGGAGGGAGCTGGGTGACTCAGGGACGCCCAAAGCTATCGCATTATTTCGAACTCGTGACCATCGGCACGCCAGTCGAGCGCGCTGCCACTCGACCACAGTGCCCCGTTACTTTCACCCTGTAGATGATTTTAGTATTGTTTTTGTAATTGAGAAAATGTAGAGACAAAGAGAGAAAAAAATAAATCTCAGTTCCACATTGAATAGTTTTATGCGGACGTTCCATAAGAGTTATTTTTGGTGAAGTATTTTTTTTTTCCAAGGCTCTTTTTTAGCGGTTAGCAGATAGGGTTACGAACTAACGAACATACGAAGCTAATTATTTATATATTGATGTATGTAGACGATTTGTTTAATTAAATATTGACAGAAAATTAATACATCGCTAGAACATTTGTCGTGTCCAATTTTCATATGACTTGCAGAGTCATAAACTGTGATCAAAAAAAAAAAGGTAAGTTTCAACAACAAAGAGCTCATATGGAGCTATTTGTTATTGAAACTTATCTTTTTTTTTTTTTTTTTTTTTTTTTGATCACAGTTTATGACTTGCAGATTTAGAAAATAAATTATTATTTTTAAAAAAAATCATATTTTTTAAACATTACTTAAAAATAATTGTGAGAACTTATTAACTTAACAAAACAAATATATATATAAAATAATAACACCAAACGTACTTTAAGCTTACAAGCTATTGGAAAAGTTTCAAGAAAATAAAATTACCAAAACTTAATTTAAAATAAAACACTTTCTATGATATAAAATCCCATGTATATGGATCTTAATTCTACAATGGCCAATAAAATTAGTTTTATAATTCACCCCTAATTTTGATTGGTCTTTTATCCCCAGTCAGACTTTAATTGCCTTCCATTTTTAGCAACACTTGGAAAGTAAGTAATGCATTTAAGGCGAATTCCTTCCCCACTCTCTCCGTGTTTCTCATCATCAGTTGGTTTAATGCGTTGGCCGATGGAAGGCGAACTGAGGAAATAGAATAACCAATGGGCTATCGCACGATTTCAGATCACTCTATCGGGTGTCTCCTCAAGCAAATATTCCATGTGTGTCTCTTGTTAGCTGGACCTGTTCTCTTTTTTAAACCAACACACGTGTAATAGATATTGATTTTTTTTTACTGACACATGTGTAATAGATATTGATTTTTTTTACTGACACATGTGTAATAGATATTGATTTTTTTTACTGACACATGTGTAATAGATATTGATTCTTTTACTGACACATGTGTAATAGATATTGATTCTTTTACTGACACATGTGTAATAGATATTGATTTTTTTACTGACACATGTGTAATAGATATTGATTTTTTTTAAACTGACACATGTGTAATAGATATTGATTCTTTTACTCACACATGTGTAATAGATATTGATTCTTTTACTCACACATGTGTAATAGACAGTGGCGTAGCTAGGGGGACGGAGGGGGCGGTCCGCCCCGGGCGGCACTCATCTAAAGGGCGGCATTTTGGGGCATTAATTTGAAAAATAGAGCCATTTCCGACAACAGCCCTTTTTCTTTTGAAGGGGGAAACCAAGGTGAAAAAAAATTACTCTTAATTTCGAATCTTAATTAGCGGATTCACGCAACATCAGTTTAGTTACATAGTGGTAGTTATAACTAATGCAAACCCATTCAAAAATTAAAAATCGCTCAAAAAAGGAATCGGTTTGTTTGGAAAATTAAATGGGATGCGTCACAAATGGCGCTATTATAAGACAACTGCACAAAAAACAGCACATCATTGCTGGCCTAATAATATGTACTATTAATATCACCACGACAGTTTTTGTGTGGAATTGTCGACATTTGCAAAAGGATGCGCTAACAAGTACCTACATGACATGGTGGTTCAAATATTGTGTTTAACTTGCAAGTAGTAATTTACATTACTGTTTCAGTTTTAGAAAATTATTTTAAGGTAACTTACTAAAAATTAAATGTATTTTGTTTTTACTGCATTAAAGTAGCACACATCATTTGTGTTTTTCATTAAAATATTGTTATTCATTAAAATGCTACGTCTATCCAATTAAAGCAATGCGTAAATAATTTTAATTTTTATATTTTATGGAAAATTATTAAGATTTAGCGCAAGAATATGAAAATATTCAAATTTATCCGCTAATAAACATCGCTATAACATACATAATTTTGAAAACGACATATTTCAAAAATTTCATACGTCTTGGAAAAAAATGACACTCGAAGAAGTAACCAGTAAAACGAGATCAGATGCTGGAACTTTACTCAGTTCAATGTAATATTTTTCTTTTCTATAGTATCTCAATTTATGGGAACCAGTTTTCTTTAAAATAGATAATGCCCACCCATTTCATGGAATAAAGTTATGTGCTAATACAGAACGCTGTTATAGATTATAGAGAGTTGGAAATATCAACTGAACGCCGTGCTGGAAGGAGAATAAGTATGAGTGGAGAAAATTCAGGAGACGGGGTGCTATCTTTAGAGCAATTCGTACAACGAGAAATGTTTTTATCCATAGATGCAATTATAAAAGAAATTAATAGAACCCACTGATGAGTTGCATGTCTTTGCAAGAAAATATTCGTGTATTATAATATAATCATGTAGACTACTAAATGAAAATTTTTACCATCAAATAAATGTTTTTTTTACCATTGACCAAGAACAGCTCAAATTGAACGAAAAATGGTCCAGGTTTTTATGGCTGTACACAGGGCCAGTCTTTGCAATTGCGGCGCCTCATGCAGCTTAGTATGCGAAAATGGATACGCGGGGCCCAGTTTGGTTAGGGATAAGGTATTAATGAGGATAATAAGTGAAAATTAAGATAGGTGGGGCCTATGAAAGCGTGAACCCACTGCGGCCGCATAGGTGGCAGTGGCTTAAGACCAGCCCTGGTTTTACCTACACTACAAGAAGAGGCATTATGTTAGAAAAACGGGGGGGGGGATGTCTCCTTGATCTATTAAAATATATTAAATAGTATAGATTGGAAAATTCTGTATCCAACATTATAATTTTGCTAAGAATGTTTTCAACAATAACTATCAGTGTATCTAGTTGTGAAAGGAGTTTCTCCTAACTGCAGTTGATAAAAAAATAATTAGACCCTATCTTCGTTCCACATTGAGTTTTTTAAGACTACAAAATCTTGCAATATTGTCTAAAGATAGAACAAGATATTACAAATAATTTAAATTTTGATAATATAATACACGACTTCTCTATTATGAAACTTAGGTAAGTAAATGTATAAATATGTTTACATACTAATGTATACAATTTCTATGTTTATAAAAGAAATCATATACTTATAAATAAAAAATAAAAGCATATTAATTGTTAATAATTTTCGGTGTAAATTTGGAATATGTTTTTGTCTCATTTGGGGGACCTGCGACCACAATAAATTTCTTGTGGCCCTTAACAAAAGCATCTTATATTTTTAAAAATGTGTACTTATAGGTATATCATCTTATTCGGCCTATTTTATTAATGCTTACATAAATATGGCATGGAATGGTTAACATGTTACACACCTTTTACTTTTACAATGTAGATCTACTTCCTTTCAATTACAATTTTTTATTAATGTTTATTAATTTATAAAAACCTTCATACGTCGTCACAAAAACGTAGACCCCTTCTTCAATTTGACATTGAAGCCGTATTTTCTATTTGAAAGTCAGCATGTTTCCAATTTATTTTTTTTGTCAGTTAAATATTTTTTTCAGTAAGACTGCACTCTAAAATCGTAACACGTGTAAAACCCTGTAAAACTTTATTAAACTAAGTTTCGGTAATCATATATTTAGTGGAACTTTTATATAAATTTGCGCGTTTTTATTTGAATTCAAATGTGTGACACCCTCCCCCCCCCCACATGTGTGACGTCATTTATGGGCACCCCTAAAAAGTCGGCAAATTGGAGACCGCCCCGGGCGGCAAAAGCTCTAGCTACGCCACTGATAATAGATATTGATTTTTTTACTGACACATATGTAATACATATTGATTCTTTTACTGACACATGTGTAATAGATATTAATTTTTTTACTGAGATGAAATAGATAGAAACACAAAGGAAATAATATTTTATATATTCACAACTCACATTATTCAGATATTTTAAAAAATGTATCCTTTTGAATTTATTGCCCAAAATACGTTAACTCATTTATATAATTTAATAATAATTTATAAAACCTATATAAGTAACAGTATAAACAAACCACCACCTTGTGTTGTTGTTTTGTTTATTTTTTTATTAAAAGGGTTTCTGTCATTAAAAACTGCCAGTTTGAGAACCACCATTTTATAGTGACAAAAATATAAAGAGAAAGAGATTCAATCATTTCCAACTCAAGAATGACGTCAAAAGATCATTTGAACTGTACCGTTACAATTCCCTACCACAAAGATGTTCACCAGGGCGGATAATGTTGTTCTTTGGGTTGGAAACGATCTGCTTAAACCGGGAGTTGTCGGTCTTCGTTACAAGACATTAGATGGAACAAATAATAGGACAGGATTTGGTCAACATAACACAAACGATCATCAGCTAATGAATTTAAGGAACACAAAACTGAAATTTCAAAATTTATTTTTAAAAATAAAGATTTTTTATCTAGAAAACATGTAAGACACACAGACACAAAGATAACGTAATGTTAGTTAAGCCTAAATCCACGGAAGACCTAGTATAAGTTTGAACTTTATGTTTAAAAAGTTTTGAAAATATGACAATGAAGGTTAAATTAAATCTGTTATTATTTCTTTTCCATTTTTGAACATTATTTACACATTTTTTTAAAAAAAGAAAGACTAATACTAATACTAAATACTAATCTATTTCAGCAAACATTTAGTGAATTTCTCTTATCTTTAGCTACATTAGCAACATTTAATACGAAATACAATTTAAGTTATTTTGCAAAATAATTTTTTTTTTTTTGGGGGGGGGGGGGGGTTAAACAACCCCTATTCCCCTTTATTATTAAATAATTGTTGTTGTTGTTTTTTTTATAAAAAAAACACACCACCTTTTCTCTATTTCAAGCCTCAAGACATATAAAAAATTATAACTATTTAATTATCACATGTATGTGGAATTGCGATCAATACTTGAGAATTGAAAAAAAGACAGGGAGAACGCACTTTAAAAATAATAAATCAGACAAATCCTTAATATTATTTGCTTTTTTTTTTCGTAATTAAATTTTGTTTCGTTTTTCTTAAAATGTAAACAATAAATTTCTAGAAAATGTCACAAAAACCATTCTTTAAACTCTAAATACTTAAGGAGACTTCCAATTATTGAATCATGATGTGTGTCGTTAAGTTTTTGTTTTAGATATGTCTGTGTTTAGTCATAATACAGAAAAGTTAACTCAGTTCACCACGGAAAATGTAGCATCAATTAGGGCTTCGGAAATTAACGATTAATTAATCGATTAATTGCTAAAATTGTTTTGGGGATAGTTTGGGTATCGATGAGGGGGTGTGAGCAAAGAAGATTCGCTTTATTATCATCCTGTTAAGCCTGTTTTCTTATAATGACAGCGCTGTAGCCTTGAAGGAGATTGTTAAAACTTGTTTATTCCTGGTGTAAAGTCGAAGAAGCTCTACTGGTAATCAAATACGGACCAAAGACTCGCTGACAGCCAAGCTACTATGGTAGCACATGAAATTCGTCGTGGACATGGTATTAACTCGTGATAAAGTAGTAATATGAAATGTTCCAATTGGCTACGAGAGTAGCTCATGAATTACTTTTTGGATGTGGTAGTGAGTCATTGAAAGTTTCTAGAGGCAATGCTAGCAACATAAAATGGTCGTGTGACTATGGTGGTAACAAGTAAATTTCCTTATGGAACTACGATATTAACATATTTTTGAAAAAGTACCATAATATTATTATTGCATGAAGTTTTCAATTTGTAAGAGTTTCTCGGTTTGTTTAATTTTTTTTTTTTTTTTAAAAAAAACGTCTCGAAAGAAAATTTCAGTTTTTCATATCGCTTCTTTTAAACAGGAGAGCAATACAAAGCAACTCAAGAAGAAACATCTTAAATAGACGAACTGCAACATGGGTAATTCATCTCATAACTCTTGGAATCGATTTGTGAAAAAAAAAATCATTTTAAAAAGCCCACTCTTCTTGCAGTCATTGAGTGTGTTGGAAGTGCGATATCGAGCCACTTAAATAACGAACGCGGAAAATAATGCCTGGTATCGATTCTTGTATTGAGTTTTTGAGGGGGATAAAGATATCGATATCATCTTTTACGAATTCTCTTCCTTCTCACTAGCGGGGGAAAAATCGTCTATTCAGACGCGCTCATTTATTCTTTCATGCAATTAAATATCGAAATAATTTCCAATTGAATTATTATTACAATTATTATAAATATTATTATTATTACGTTGTTTTTGTTGATACTAAATGTTTATTTTTTTTAAAAAAATCTTCATTGAAATTGTTAAGGGTTTTAATTAATTAAAAATTGTTCGATGTTTTTTTAAATTTAAATATTTAAAAATAAAAAAATCCAGAATTAATTCATCATTACAGAGTTATGGAGACTCTAGATGTCTTTAGGTGCTTTAACGTCAAACGCTTTCTCGTCCCTACATGGATCATGATCCTATATCAAGTTTCATTTTATTGCAGAGTCTGTCAAGTTTTCAGTAATTTTCTTGCATGATGCGCTTGCAATGTACATTTAAAAACACATGATGTAAGTGCCAGTTTCATAGTACGGGTTCAATCTGGTCTGTACTTCATAACAGTACTTCTTCTTTTTTTTTTTTTTTTTTTTTTTTTTTTTTTTTTTTTTGTATGGTGGATCGGAAGGAATTTTTTAGTTGCACCAGAGACCGGTGTACTAATTTCTCTGTACTGGCGTGGTAGTGCAATGAGCCCCTACATTGCCTATAGCCCCATAACATTTTGGTAAGAATTCGGCTTGTTTTATGCTAAATGTCATAAGAAAATTTTGAAAATTTTAATCTTTAGCAATCGCTGCTTCTTGTTCATTTCCATCGTCTTCATTTTCATATAAAAGTGTGTTGATGATGGCAGCCAATTTTTTTTTTTTAATCTGTTTTTAAGTTGATAGTATTTTAATAAACTTGTCTTCTTACATAGGACTAAGTTTTAATAATCGAGACCATAAAATATAATGAAAAAAGTCATGGGAATTAACTACAACTAGTACATATGTAGGTTTATGCTCAACGTTGAACATTAAAGAATTGTTCATATTTAGTCGGCTAATTTGTGCAAGTGTATCAAGTAGTTCTATCGAGGACAACGCTACTCACAATGGAGAACGATCATAAATACAATTCTGGCAAATTCATGATATTTTGCACTTATTTAAATCCCAAATGATGTTAGAATGTTCATATTTCTTAAATTAATTTTAAATTCTCATTCGCAGCTAAGTGTAGCAACTGATCTTTGCAAGTTAAAGACAAATCAACCTTCCACGAAATAAAGGGACGGCGTGTCCATTCAGTATCTTTCTGCGGGCCATCTCCTCTGAGAAAGTATAACACAAAACCGTGGATACATTTGTCAAGTCCTTAATGATAATTGTTTGTAGAGATGTAACACCAAGCTCTTCATCTGCACCATCGATAGTTGTTGCAAATTTGCAAAACATATAGAAACAATCTTCTGATACTCGACTCTTGCGTGCTTCTAGATTTCTTTTCTGTTCATGGATTGTGTCTGCCGTTATAAAGCATAAAGCAATATTTTCGTGCATGCAGATACTGAGCCCCTTAAAATTGGCAAATATATCAGTCAAGTAAGGCCATATACCTGTTCAATTCCCATTTCAAAACAGCTGATACCAAATTATCTTAGCACTTCGCATTCTATTTTTAATAAATGGGCCAGTTCAAAACTCACATTAGTGTCAAGGTTTTTTTTTGAAATTTAAATCCATTATATTAACGTGTGGTGTCTGAGCCCGTGAGACCGACTGACCGTGTGTGCTTGCTTGCTAGCCGAAAAATTTTTGATACGATTTTTAACCCTTTTCCCGTATGCAAGTGAGCTGAAATTTTTCAGGCAGACTCATGCCGATAATAAAAATGATGTATCAAAATTTTAGATCGATCGAATGGACAGTAATTGAATCATTGAATTTTTAAATTAGTTTATTTATCTCTTTAAATCATGTTAACTTTTTTAGATAGAGCGTTGAGGTGCGTATTATGTTCAACAACCTTTCATGTCGCGCAATAAGTCATTGACACGACTTTTTAATTATATATTCACGATCGTGCGCATTATATCAAACACGTTTTACGAGACATAACTAGAATTTTGAATTTTCGGATTGTTTTGTAATTTCGTATTATAATAGCTATGTATCGTATATTAAGGATTTATAGTGAAAAACTTGTTTTTTTACGATTTTTAAAAATTTTCCTTTATTTAAAAAACAGCAACTATTCTTAGAGCGATTTGAGTTCACAAGACTTTAATGCTTATAGATCTACTGTCAATTTAGCGCGATCTCTTTAAACTCAACGCGGCGAAACTTACTCGGTTCAAGACTCAGCAAATTTAAGCATTACTAATTTCAATATTAACTATTTTTATAGCAGAATCATAATTGGTTATCATACAATTAAAAGTTATATATTTTATTTCCCTCTATAGTTACGTATGTATCATTAATGGGCGAAGGCCATGAGCAAGTTTTCCATTTTTTCCTACATATTAAACCTTCTAATTGCCTCATTATAATTTCTTCCCAATAGTTTATCTAAGCCTTCAGGGAAGCAAACGTTGGCCACTAGATCTATAGCTTGCTTAGTGTAAGAGAACTTCCAGCGCAGGCTTAATTTCCAGCTCAATAATAAAGGATTGTGTCACCGCCTCATTGCGCAAATATCACCGATGAAAGACCAGGAACCCTGAGTGAAAGACGTCATTGACCAGTGGGCGCCTCGGGGAGAGGCCGGCAACTAATAGGGATATCACGGTCAATCGCTACTGCAGTGGTTATTGTCATGGAATCACACGCAGCAACTATGATCCATCGATGCATGGTCGTGTCTGTCACGCCTGTTTATCATGACTTGATTGAGAAAAGGTATATTAAGAAAAAGATTAGAAGGTATTAACTGATGTGACGCGTGTATTAGAATAAACTTAATGTTAAAGAGGTAAACCTGAAAATGGGCAGTGATTGAACATGGATTTTGCCTTAAATAATTTTTTTTTAATTTTAAAAATTAATATTAAAAGCCGTAGATTTTTAAGCAAAACACCATTTTCCCCTCGCTAGCCTTCTTAATGTTATCCTCTACACTTAATTTGTATGTATCTGTTTTCTTCAACGTTAACCTCCCATCCTCCTATTTGAACGCCCCTCGCATCACCAACTATTCCTCTTGTAATGAGTGCATGCTGGGTTCACTAGATGACTCCTCGGAGTTAAATGTCAGGAATTGTTCCAGACCAAGTGCACAGTTTTATATTCTTACTATTTCTCCACCTATTGATCACATTCAATCCGCCATTGAGCCTTTGTAAACAAAAACGAAAATAGCAATAATTTAAATGTTGGATCAAAACAAGATAAAAAGATTTAAGCTAAGGGAAATATAACTCTTAAATAACGTTGATACCATGGGTTGCAATCATTGGCGTTGCGTGGATTGATAGAAACCGGGGCAAGGTCAGCATGATTCGTCCCTAACATTTTGAGTGTGGTCGTCAAATTTCATTCCGTGCCTCCAAAGTCCCACAATGCTAAAATGTAATGCTACACTCTAGCACAGTTACTGAAGTTACTTTAGTACTCACCAATTAAATAAATTTAATAAGTAACTTCAGTAACTGTGCTTAAATTATTAAAGTAGTGAGTACTGAATTACTTTAGTTATTAAAGCAGTGAGTATTTTAGCACTAAAATGTAAGCAAACCATAGAAAGTAAGAATATGTATGCTAACTGTAGAAAGTAAGAATAGAACATGTATGCTAAACATAGAATATAGACTATAAGAATATGTATGCCAACAATAGAAAGTAAGAATACGTATTCTAACCATAGAAAGTAAGAATATGAATGCTAACTATATAAAGTAAGATTATGTATGCTAACTATATAAAGTAAGATTATGTATGCTAACCATAGAAAATAAGAATATGTATGCTAACCATAGAAAATGAGAATATGTATGCTAACCATAGAAAATGAGAATATGTATGCTAACCATAGAAAATGAGAATATGTATGCTAACCATAGAAAATAATAATATGTTTGCTAACCATAGAAAGTAAGAATATGTATGCTAACCATAGAAAATGAGAATATGTATGCTAACCATAGAAAATAAGAATATGTATGCTAACCATAGAAAATAATAATATGTAATATGTATGCTTACCATAGAAAGTAAGAATATGTATGCTAGCCATAGAAAATATGAAAATGTATGCTAACCATAGAAAATAAGAATATGTATGCAGATAAGAATATGTAGCTAAGAATCATGTGAAGATTTCAATCATGTCAAAATATTTTTTGTGCACAAAATAAGTTACGTCTAGACATGAGCTGTATACAAAAATAGAAATATCATTGCTAATAGAATATCCATCTTGATAAGATGACTTAGATATAAAGCTATCGATCAGGCATTAGGGACGATATGTGACGAGGGGGAGGGGGTTGTTAAGGATTTACGTCAAATCAAAAACACGGAACTTTAAATAAAAGTTGCAATTAAATATTTGATTGATTGCAATTTATTTAATGGCGTTTTCAATGGCTTCACTAGTGTTACGATATTAGAGTGCAGACTTACACTAAATACATATGTAAATGACAAAAAAAGTTATTTGCAACATGCTAATTTTCAATTAGCAGATACCGCTTTTATGGGTTGGGGGCGTCAAAGCTTCTGACGTCATATTGGAAGGGTGGTCTAAGTCTTTGTGATTAAGTGTGACGAGAGGGAGAAAAGGGGGGAGGGGATACAAAAATTGGCCAAAATCTCTTGACGTCATTTAAGTACACGCAGCTTGAATGTAAACGTGTCAATACGTCAAGAGTCGCCAAATTGTGAGGTCATGAAAGCACACTGGTCATTCTAACACAATAGATCATTAATCTTTGTTCAATAATCTAAATAAATAACTACAAGATGCCTCAATTATTGAAAGACATGCGTAATCTCTATTCGTTCAAAATACGCACTTGATGTAGGAAGTAACAAAACTTAGAACCCCTGCAAAAAGAAACAGTTGTGATAAGTGTAACAGAATCACCCATAAATAGTCTCGTTAATGAGGTGGAGCACGCGCACGTCACTCTTTGTTTCAAACACGAGTGTGTAATTTATTTAATGACAGTGATCTCCCGTACAAGTGATTACATCACTAATTCAGAGATCACGCCCACTGTCGAGGAAGCGCAGATCTTCTCATCCCAGTGAACAAATAAAACATTTATCAGTTTGATTTTGAACTGGACCTTTGGTTCTTGGAGCACCGATATTGACAGCGTATCTTCGGACATTTGGGTCAGAAAGAATAAACGGTAGCTCATTATCTGGACCCTTAAAAAGACTTCAGAAAATAGTGATGGGTTAAAGTTTGGCGAGAATAAAGTGCTTTCCTCCCACGGACCATTGGAGCCAGGAAATAAAACTGTTAGTTATGAATTTATGGGATGACCTCCAATTAGTCGCTAATCAAATCCTCTGATTTGTTTTAAACTTAATTTCTTTCTTCACTTGTATTTCCCACTTCATAAAACTACTTCCTCCTAGACTCCTATACATGGCACATATTGAAAACGCGCACGCAAATAGATACCACATATTAAACTACGCGCCTATATGCAACTTGAAGTTATGCATAACAAATATAAAACCACGTCCACATACACATCCCACATATTACAACTACTCGTACGTCCACTCACATATACAGTAGTATAGAATCATGTGATAGACTGGGCCTCCCTGTGTTGAGGCGCAAGTTGACATTTCTTAGTACAGACACGTTTAGATCCTAACTAGTCATGTTACTCGTATCTTGAGGTTGGGCTAAAATCAGGGAAACGGTCATAAGATTTCCTCAACCCAAAGCTACCGAGAAAACAATGCGTACAAGTAATTGCAATGAAATAACTTATAATCTAAATTAAAATATCGAGTACTGTTTAAAGATCGTTGTTTATTAGAGATCTTAGCTTTACATACAAGCGTTTTAAAAAGGATAATCTGTTAAAGATTCATTCTCCTTAATTTTATCATCAAATAGAAAGAATACAGCTTTTAAAATTACTTCTGAATTTTTTTAAAAGCACGTTTCGAATTTGAGAAACGAATGACGTACAAAATATTTGGAGCAATGCACAATGTGGGACGTGGTGGCCGAGAGGTAGCGCTCTCGACTGTCATACTGATGGTCACGAGTTCGAATCCACACGAAAGTGAGGATTTGTTCTCGGGGCCTGAGGAGTCCCCGAGTCACCCAGCTCCGAATGGGTACCTAACTAGACAATAGTTAGGCGGCTGGGGTAATGCGTGGAACCCCTATAGCCGTGGCCTGTGACCGCTGCATCACTTGCCAACAGATCATCTCTCATGGTCTGTGGACGCAATTATCTTCTGCATAGAAGGAGCGTCTGTATATCTAAGATATAAGATATTGTAAGGTTTAGTTTTGTTACTGACAAAATCATGTTGCCATTAAAATGAATTTTACTGATGGAAAACAGCAAAACAATTTTAAACAATTTCTCATCCAGGGAAGATAATTAATAACCAGAATTCTTTGTTCCGATTGAAATGTCGATGGTAATAAGTATTACAATTTTATTTTTCATCTTTGTCCAAATCTTAGTTAACATAAATTTATCGATATAAGTTTTATGAAGCACATTAAAGTTCGTACTAGTAATTTATATCATTTTAAAATGATCGAATATTTAATTGAATTAGATCAAATGGAAGTCATTATTCTTTGCGAAAGTCAATGACGCAGGAATGTTTAAGAGAGGAAATTAGTATTCATAAATCAAGGAACAAAACAATTGAAGCTGAAAAAAATAACAAAGAACCAAATATCTGCTACAATAAACTTCGCAACCAACTAGAGTTACTGTGCAAACTATCTTATCTTATCTTAGATATACAGACGCTCCTTCTATGTAGAAGATAATTGCGTCCACAGACCATGAGAGAGGATTTGTTGGCAAGTATTTGTTGTTGATGCAGCGGTCACAGGCCACGGCTATAAGGGTTCCACGCATTACCCAGCCGCCTAACTATTGTCTAGTTAGGTACCCATTCAGAGCTGGGTGACTCGGGGACTCCTCGCGTGGATTCGAACTCGTGACCATCGGTACACCAGCCGCGCGCGCTACCACTCGACCACCGCGTCCCATATAAGTACCAGAAAATAACTTTTTTTAAAAAAATACTTAATTAGTCCCCCCCCCCTTCCCCCATAAACAAAAATGAGGTCCCACCTTTCTCACACCGAAACTTAAATAATTTTAAAATCCCCTTTATAGGGCAGTTTTGATTCCTTTGCATTTAATTTCCCTTGTAACAAACTAGAATCTTTCGCACATTTAAATAAAATCAGTTCTCGGTGGATGAAGCCGTGAGTCGTGATTACTTTTATTCCGTGGGATGTTGAAAATACCCCCCCCCCCTCTCTGCGGTCACATACTCTCATCACCTTTAATGTTTAAAGTTTTTAAAATCTGAATGTCATCAAGTCATTGACACCTAATACAATTTTTACA